>SNQJ01S0001952.1:166140-179846 GCA_010110895.2 Picea sitchensis | reverse complement strand
AATTTCCAAAAGTTGGAAATGTGTGGAATCTATTGCAAATAGGGTGTCCTTGTCCTTGGAAGGTGATTGAGAACTATAAGATCAAGTGTAATAATAAAAATCGATTTGGTAATTCATTTTACTTACCCTACCATTGTGTACCTAACAATATGGGAGATACATCGGGGCACAATGTTCAATGGGACCAAGGTTATTTATTAAATCCTTATTCTTTTATTATAACATCTGACAGTGCTTCTAACATGTTAAGCATTGGGGCATCATTGTTTTGTTTTTTTTTCTTTGGGAAAAAGTGTAATTATATTCATCCAAAGAGAACCAAATTAAATTTTGTAGGTTCCTTAAGAACGACCCAAACTTGGGTAGAAAAATCTCATAGGGACACTAAATTTGGTTGCTAATCCATAAATTAAATAAAGAAACATAGACTAGGAAGAAACCCCATATAGTCTAGAAAAAACTGGGTCAAGAGAACCCATCAGAGAAGTAACCCCATAAATTCAATCCCAACAAAACTGTGGTGGTTGGATGGATCTGGTGAGAGTGGTATGAAATCATCATATCATCACTACCAGATAACAACATCTATGAAGACCTTGAACAACAGTAGTAAGACCAGAAGTTGCATTTCCTCTCATAGGACCGAAAATCCCTTACCACATCTCATGCCCAAATGATAGGCCCTCAAATATTTAGCACAACCCCCTCCATATATGAAAAAACAAACATCAACATATGCTAATAGGAGCCAAATATAAGCATACAACTAACCATGATCAAACCAAGGAAACCAAATAAATAAATTGCAAACCAGGAGCTGAGAAAAGAGGAAAGAACCAAGAACCAAGAACCCACACCAGATCCGTGCACCCACGATGGAAGAACCACCACAGGAAGAGAAAACAACATAGAGAAACCCGAAGAGAACCATGCCGAGATATGGCACACAACATACCTCCAAAGAGAACCCTAAATCGGGATAGACTGGGTCATAGAGGCATCTAATCCTCTCAAGGAAAAGAGAGGGTCCAAAAAACTCCAAACCCTGGCCAGAAAAAGTCTGAATCTTGACTTTCAAACTTTGAAACTAGGAAGATGAATACCATGGAATGCATCAAAACCTGACACCGACCCCGATACTAGAGAGGGAGGTCGGATGGAGAAACAACATACTCCTCTAGAATAAAATAGGAATCCTCTCAGGGGAAAATATAGAGTTGAAGGAAAAACACCAAGCGTAATCCCCACAGATACTCCCTAAAGAAATGACTGCATCCCATAACTAATAATGGATCCGCTCCAACAACAGACTCTTCTCACATCACCGTTGAAGGGAACAGATTGGGGCATAAGACGTGGTCGGAGAAAAAAAAAATAACTAGAGCAAAGAAGATACAACACTAGAAGAGAATATGAACCATGGCCTCCATCCAGAGAAATTCTGCTCTGCACACTAGGAATGATCGACAGGAAAATAGAAAGTCTCCTCACAGGAAAACCATGAAATAATGGCACCATAGGAAGGAGATAATGTTGTGGTGTAGTAGTCTCCAGGGTGGAGGAATTCCTTTGAAGATAAACATGCACACGCAACAAAGGAGAAAGTGAAAGCAAGGGGTTAGGAAAACCCTAGCCACAAACCCTCTAATTGACCGTTCAATCCTTGTAAAATATTTTTCATTGGGGAATCATTGTTTATATGAACACTCATGTGCATTTTATGTTTCTTATAGGTGCACCCATAAAAATAATTATGTAAACCCCTTCAGTCATCGCCCACCTCTACTAACAACCTATGTTATATAAATAGAAAAAGGATAAATTTTTCTACGAGGTTCCTAAAAACCTCCACTACAAGGAACTCTCCTTATAGTGGATTATTCTGGGTTTCTTTTTTTTGGGGGAAATGATAATGCTATAAAATGGAAGTCAACATTTTTAATCCCCTTCCCAAGCCTGAACTACATGCTAGTACACATAAAACAAATCATATGTATTGCACCCAAAGTCATACATCAACAATGGTAAACATTTTATTCAAGTCAAAAGGAGTGAAGTAGCTTTGCTAATAAAGGATATAAATGAGAGAAGTCACCTTCCCAACATAGGAGGGGAAGGAGAAAAGCTTCTTTACTGATATAGGAGGGGAAGGAGATCTTAATATCCAAAAATTGAGAAAATTTGAGACTTTAACACTGCTAGCAAAACACATAATACAAACTTCAGTAGTAGTATGGATTCATATGGATTCTTTTTCTTTAGGTCATGTAAAGGAAAAATAATGGGTATTTTACTATTCAACATCCCTTACAAAAGATAATATTTAGAGAGTGCATTATACCGTTATGAGTGAAATCTTAAGGAGGTGAAATTAAACAATTAAAAAATTGTAAGCATGGTGGAGACCTTTCAAACCATGGTGAATACATGGGTAAATGATAATCATGGAGTTGATTTTGAGCCCTAAGCTTGTCCTGCTCAAAATCCCTAAATAAAACCAATGGTGTAAGAAAATTTGCTTTCATATCATGCCAATCCCAACAACTACCAAATGAAGGTAGTAAAAAAATAACGTAGAATTTAAAATGTCTTAAGTTTTGGATTTTCATACATATTCATTGCATGCCACAATATATAAAAAATTGTCATAAAGAGATGATTAAGATTCGAATATGTGTCTATCCAATGGAAATTCTTAAGAGAGCTCAGTGAACCTAGCACTGGTCTTTAGGAGGCAATAACCTACACTTTAAAATATCTCCTACTATCTCGGGTTTATTCAATTTGGAAGGGCTATTTTCCTTCAAATCGTTGTTCATATTTGAGGATATCAAGCCAAGGAATCTCTTGATTAATGCAATGATGGTTATTATTTATGAGACCTCTACAACTTGTTTCTACAACTTCTCTAGTTGAGTTATGTATGTGAGGGTGGATATTCCAACTGAGGTTTTTCACATTGCAATGAATATCACATAAGTTGTCTCTCAAAATAATATTTAGAGAGATGCATGCCAAAATCCTCAAATGGGCACTCTTGATGTTTTTCCATATTTGAATTAGTGACCCCAAAACCTTTGTATTGGATAACTACATGAACCATCAAAGGGATGGAGCTTTCCTTATATAACCAAATGTCCATTTGTTTAAAGAACACTTTGAAACTCAAATGGACCTCTCCTTCTGTGTTTCAATTTTTAAAGATAGATATAAGTGTACCTAATATGGGTATTGGGAAATATCTCTGCCTAAAACAAATCTAAACAAATTGAATGGCCTCTATGTTTAGCAAATCCTAATAGAATCTCTACGACTAATTCATCTACCTTAAATTAATTTAATAATAAGATATATTGGCATTGAAATGGTCAACTACAGTCCCACTTCAGGTGGGACTTGTATTTTTTGTGGGACTTGGTTTTTTCATAAACTTACAATTGTTAGGAACTTGATTTATAAAACTAAATCTAGTCTAGTCTAGAAACACAATATCGAGTATGAATTTAAAAAAACAATATATAACACATTAAATCATAAAACATGGTATATATATATATATATATATATATATATATATAGAATGTTCTTGTGATACGACCATATCATTATGAGGATGCCTGTAATATCCCCAAAAATAATTGATTATTAAAGTCTAAAGTGTACCTAGAAATAAATTTTTGTCTTTGGTAAATTCGTATTTGAAAATTATTTGCCATTTATGGAAAATCTGAATTTGGAATTTTATTATTGTAATTAATTATTTATGATTGTTGGGAAAATATTTGACATTCCCAACTAACTTCTTTGATTGTGAATCATATAAAAGACAAACGTTTTTATAAATTAGATGTTGGAAGACAAATGGAACAACTAGGTTAAAAACAACTGACCACGACTCCATAAGTGGGGAACAGATCTATCTGAGTTTCCTTAGGGATAATTTTTACAAGTGGAAAATGAGGGATTTCACCACTAGAAGCCCCTAAAAATCAGGGATTTGTAAAGCTGCAAATTTCCCAAGGAGGGAAGGAAATACCTAGGCATAAGATGCATATAAATACAACATATGGAGGAGGCAGGACATTGCTTAGTATGTTGGAGAAAGGAAAACTATTTGTTGTTATGAACATTGTTAGTGTGAGAAAAGAGAATTTATGATCTGTGGAAGGTGACTAGAAAAGGAGGATCATCTCAGTTTTCCCTTATGGACTCATGGTCAGGCTAGGGGGTGGACAGAGAAAGTAAACTTGGTTGTTCTTTTTTACGGTTGAGTGGAACATGGTTGTTCCATTTGTGTCCCAACATCAATTTTATATATGTACCTTTACTTGCATTCCATGTCAATACTCTATTCAATTATTAATTGTTAGGAATGTGATGGGTTATGTGATGTTAATATATACAGATATATGTGCTCACTTGGAAAAAAACAATAGAACTATTGTAGGTTCTATAAAGCATGAACAGGGTAACATATATATAAATGATTGTATGTACGCATATAGGTATTCATCAAAAAGAAAATGATAGAACTATTGTATTCTCATGTTATCATTAAATATGGTTATACATCTATGAATAATTGTGTATATATATATCTATGTATTCATGCAAAATAAATGATAGAAATGGTTATATTTTTTCTATGGGTTATTAATATATATTCATGTGGATGTATAGGCATATATTTGTTCATGTATAAAGAAATTTCCTATTGACTATTCATTTGGATATATGTGTATTGAATTACAATTTCAAACTGTACAAGTGCCATAAAGAACAAATAGAATGTATAACAGTCCACATTTATATTTACATATTTCTTTATATATATAACCATGAAAAACAATGATTCAATAGTCTACAAATGCATGGTAAAGTAGTTGTTACATTCAATGAATCTTGTTCAAAATGGTTTCAAATAACATGTATATTCAATTGAAAATCGTTACAGACAACCTATGTGTCTATTTGAACTGATTCAAATGATTACGGTGACCATAGGCCAAAGACTCCATTACTGCTCGTAGACAAAATCTAGGAAGAATGGAATAACTATAGATGCCTAGATGAGAACTCAAAAACCTTTCTGAGTGAGGAATATCCTTGATTTTCTCCACTAGATTTGTATAAACGTGAAAAGGAGAAATATGATAGATTTAGTAAACTATGCTAATTATTTTAATGAAAATCAAATAGTAAACAAGATGAGACAACACTTATGTTGAGTCAAAATAAAATCAGTTCACCATTGGCATTTCTATGATGATTTGTCCACGACCCAAAGGGGGAGGAGTGGACCCAAATTCAGCTGATGGGTACCCTCGCAAAAAAAGACAGGGCCCCATAATTAATTTATAGTAACTGTAAATGATATTTTTATTCACAAATTATAAGAAATAAGTTACATACTGTTAAAATAAACACACATAGCACAGTTGTGAAGCCCCACAGAGGGTAAAATAATGCCTCGTATACACATACATTATAAATATATAGTGTTATAATAACTCACACGGAGCACAGTTGCAAAACCCACAAAGGGTAAAAACAACGTTGTTGTATATATATCTTGAGCGTAGGTTACAATTTACATAGTGGTAAATAAATTACATGAATGCAAAAGAATTAAGACAAAAAATCTCACAAGCTTAGTTATGAATTCCCCACATGGGTAAGTAACATTTTGCATAAATAGAGAATTAAATTACAAGGTATGCACACAATGTAATCACAAATTCACACAAATGAAAATCAAATGCAATTAAAAGGGATTTAGACAGAGTACGAGAAGTGTTCTACCTTACTTCTCTATGTAAACCGAAGTAAATTGAGATTTGTTATCTAAAACACAGACGAAAATTGATGAAGAGAGGTTTGGGGTTGAGACTTGTACATGTATTTATGCTTTATAAAAACACAAGAGAAATTAATGAACAGAAGGTCGATGTTACAGTATATATGTATATGAATCCTTTCCTATGAAAACACAAAAGGTGAAATTATGAACCAGAAGATGAAAATCACCCAATACATATTCATTTTTGCAAAAACCGAATGTAAATTGCAATCAGAGGGATTAATTGTTTCCGTATATCTATTGTTTTATGAAGCTTAGAAGTTAACTCACAAAACATAAGATTTATTGGTGCCTTTCACACAGAATGTGAGTCACGAAATAACCACAGAAGGATTGTTGCCACACTTTTCCACAAATCTACATAGATTGGTAAATGAAAATAGAGAGACCAAATCTATGAATCTCATGGAGGGTTTATCCTATATATATATATATATATATATATATATATATATATATATATTGTCTTGGAGATAAATCATGAATTTTGTAGTGCGGTAACATATATACACAGATCATGAATCTAATAAGAATTAATTTTGTAGTGCGGTAACATATATACACAGATCATGAATCTAATAAGAATTAGAAACTATGCATATTTTCTTACGCAGGGTATCCCTTCAAATGCACACAAAATGCTAATATAATTGCTAGCACAGATTTAGGAATTTTATAGGGTTAACATTCCATCACAGTGCATAGATTTTGAGATTCCCACCATGAATAAATGAACTTACATGTGTAAGTGATAATGGTTAACAATGCCACACAGTAGAAGAAGGAAATGTGAAAGGAACACTGAAGAATAAACCAGTAAGAAAAACGTCGGGCTATGGTGTAACCCTAGGAGAAAACACCTAGGAAAGTGAGATACCAATATATTTGTAACCCCCAACAGTTACCAAAAAAAATTTATCCACAAGAGTTACAGAAAAATGAAGAAACGAAGTTCGGGTATTACCTTGTGAAGAGAGGAACCCGACTGGTGTTCATCTTCCATATTTGTTTACCAGGGCCGAGTTTGTTTTCCAAGTCACTAACCATACACAAGAATGGAGACACAGGGTATGTGGAGAGGCTGAATCACACACGGGGTAGAGGAAGGATTTTCGTGAAGCCAAAGTCCAACAATGAACATAGTAGCCTTGAATACCTTGCAAAGGAGGAGTAATGGTTGATGGGCACCCATAGTACCGTGGCCATGTGAAGTCTCGGATATGGTGAGACTGCATTGGGCACGACTGCCTAAGAGTCTAGTTCAAATAGTACAATACAATCCTTCCTTTAATGGATATAACCAATGATTAATGCCTCGAGACCGATATGACATCTACAATTAACATGGCTTTGAAAACCTATTCAATTCTGAGACTTGTCATAAGTCGGGTAGGGTGAACGTTGTTAGTTATAGGTTTGGATGTGACACAATTGCATAACCATATGCATTATGGAGTATTATATGTCAATGTCTATGTTGGAATAAAAACCCTATAATAGTCCTCATGTAAAGATAGCACATGTGGGCATAACAACTATTCAATTACATTGTGGTGAAATGTCATGTTATAACGATACAAATTTAGGAATAGTGATAATGTGTAATATCTCATATGACCTATGATATATATATAATGGGTATGATATATATAAAAAATAAGGTTTATATCGTATGATAAATCGAACAAATATATATATGTATATTGGTATATGCTAAAAATTCCATATGTGGGATTATATATGGGTAAGTATTAATATTTATGCATAATGGTTACATATTGGTATGTGCTAGATTTATATATAAGTTGGGTCTTTTGGTAAACAACTTATATAGATTTATAATGATAGGAATAATATCAATGTTATGATATGCATACTACAGTCTCTAAATGGATACAATAAACAATGCAGGCATTATGTTTGATAATACAAACGATATGGGTAGACTATATTCTAATCTATTGTCCATAATTATTACACACTGTAACCCTTTGATAGGATGAATTACTTAGAAAATATAGCTATCTTGATCACATTTGGCTTAATTTAAAAGAGGTACATGTTTTAATCCAATAGTGACGATAATAAAGGTATGCTTGAACAAGTATTGAAGAGTCAAGGAGTTTTAATGTCCCTAACATTTTTTTTTATTTGGTAAATTTTGGGTACATTACATATGGTATCAGAGCTGAAGGTTACAGCACTTGAACCTCACGGAAAGGACAAATTAGTTTTTTTTTTTTTTTTCTCTTAAAAGAAAAAACTAACAAATATGTTTACTATTACAAACATAAACAATTTGTTCTATTGTGATAATGGAAACACATAATGAAGAAGATATGAGACTTGAAGAAAATCCCGATCAAGGACCTCCTAAAGAACCTAGACATAACAGTGAAGGAAGTTCAGCCACCCAGGTTCTGGAAACAATGAGGAACCTTATTGTGGAATTACAAGTGTTCAAAGAAGATAATGAAAAGTTGAAAAAGGCACAGGAAGACCAACAATAAATAAATGAAATTTTGTTGCACAACATAGTAACAAAGAAGAGCCCAAAAGACAATGGCAAGGAGGATAAAGTCAACAAAAGATCCTCTAAAAATTCTGGTCATGAAACAGAAAACGAGAACAATTCTTCTAGAGACACACAAGTGACAGGAAATAAAACAACCACATGAAGGAAAAGAAAACAAGTAGATCACCTGGAAGGTGAATTCAAGAAGATAAAACCATCCATTTTTTACGGATACTTAAGGACGGGTGAAGAGGCGGAAGCATGCCTACTAGATATAAATAAATACTTCCATATTTATAATTATTCTAGTAACATGAAAGTGAGAATGGCCATTTATAACATGAAGAGAAAGACGAGTATCTAGAGGCAAGACCTGAAATTAGCCAAGGGATTAAAAGAGAAATAGATGGAATGGTCATATTTCAATAAATACTTCAAGAAGCAATATTTATTAGAAAGCTATTTTATGAGCTAAGACTTAAACAAATGACCATGGATGATCTCATAAATAAATTTATTGAATTATTGATATTTGTGCCATACATCAAGGAAGACAAAGTAAAGATACATCAATTCTTAAGATGTCTACAACAATCATACAAGGACATAATTGAATTTGATAATCCCAAAAATTTAAGCGGAGTATTTAGAAAGGATAAGATGTGCTATGATGAGTACAAACAAAGGTATGAAATTCCCAAGGCATGGAAGGACAAGAAATAGGAAATAATGAATCAACAGAAGAAAGGCTTCCAACCAACCCCTTTCCGGAATATGGAAAAGAACTTCCAAAATAAATATTTTCAATCCAACAACCAGAATGCTCAAAGGGGAGGTAGACCAGTTAATCTGGGAATCAAAAAAGTTGGGGACAACCCGAGAGAACCATTAAAGTGTTGGGAGTGTGGAGAACCTCACTTAAGGAGGAACTATACATGCTTAACTTCCGCAACAAGAACTATAGCCCGTAACCTACAAGAAGCCTCTACAGTAGGAGATATGGGTAGAAGCATGCCCATAATTAATGCAGTTGTAGATGGAAGGCAAACTCATCATCAATCCACTATCATGGAGGTTGAAGATAAAATTCATGATAATCACATTTCTATTTTAATTGACCCATGACATGAGTTATGTTACTCCGGGTTTAGTTAAATTAAACAAGTCAAGAAAGTAAAGCATTTTAAGTCCTCGTTAGTACAGTTAGCAATAGGGACTAAGAGAAAAGTAACAGATTTCATTTCTAAATGTAAACTCAATATAGATGGCCAAAGTACAAAGTTAAATCTCAATGTTTTACCTTTGGTATATTACGATATAATCATTGGAATGGACTGGTTAAAGAAACATAAAATAATTTTGAACTATTACGAAAATTCACTTAGTTACATAGACGAAAACAAAACCGTTAGAATAGTACAAGGGATCAGGAAGCCAATTTCAGTTAGGCAGATATCAACTATGCAATTTAAGAAATGTATGAATAAGGGTTAGCAAGTTTATGTTGTTCAAGTAACTAATCTATTAGAAAAGGAAAATAAACCCATCCTAAAAGACTTTGCAGTCCTACATGGGTTTAGAGATGTATTTGTGGATGAAATACCATAACTGCCTCCAATAAGAGAGATAGATTTCTCTATCGATCTACTACTTAGATCTATCGCGATATCTAAGGAACCATATAGAATGAGTTTACCCGAATTAACAAAGCTAAAAATTTAGCTGCAAGAACTATTGGATAAAGAATATATCAGACCAAGTGTCTTGCCTTGGGGAGCATGGGTTCTTTTTGTTAAAAATAAATATGGGACTTTGAGGTTATGCATTGATTATCAATAATTAAACAATATGACAATTAAAAATAAGTACCCTTTACTGAGAATTAACGACATATTTGACC
Source organism: Picea sitchensis (assembly GCA_010110895.2). Taxonomy (NCBI): domain Eukaryota; kingdom Viridiplantae; phylum Streptophyta; class Pinopsida; order Pinales; family Pinaceae; genus Picea; species Picea sitchensis. The sequence goes on along the minus strand of SNQJ01S0001952.1, from coordinate 169,571 downwards.
AAGTGAGAGGAGAATTTTTTTTCTCTAAGTTAGATTTAAGGTCTTGTTATCCCCAAGTCAGAACAAAGGATGAATATATAAATAAAACAACATTTAGAACATGATATGAACACTATGAGTTTTTCGTAATTCTTTTTGGTCTTACTAATGCACCAACAACCTTTATGTTTTTGATGGATAATATAGTCACTCAATATTTGGATAAATTTGTATTGGTATTTATCGTTGATATTTTAATTTACTTGAAAATGGAAGAAGAACATGAAGAACATTTGAAAATAGTATTTCATACCTTAAGGAAACACAAGTTGTATGCAAATTTTGCCAAATGTGACTTCTACCAAAAAAGAATACAGTACCTAGGACATGTGATATCTGAAGAGGGTATTGCAGTTTATCTAGAGAAGATAAAAGCCATTATGGAATGGCCTATCCCTAAGGATGTAGCAAAAATCACATCATTTATGGGAATTATGGGTTACTACCATAGATTTATCGAAGGATTTTCTAAGATCGCGTACCCAATTACGTCTCTACATAAAAAGGGAAGAAGGTTTACATGGTCGCAAAAGTGTGAGGACGGTTTTAATAAGCTAAAAGAACCATTAACTACAACACCTATTTTAAGGGTAGCAGCCCCTGATAAAGACTTTACAGTTTGTGTGGATGGAAGCAAAGAAGGCTTGGGAGGTGTCCTAACTCAAGAGGGGCACGTCATTTATTACAAATCATCTAAACTGAAAGAACATGAATGGAACTACGCCACACATGATTTGGAATTAGCAGGTGTAATTCATGCGCTAAAAATGTGGCGACATTATTTGATGGGGATAAAAAATTTGTCGCTAATTGACAATAGTGGTGTGAAATTCTTATTTAGTCAACCAGATCTCAAAGCAAGGCAAGCAAGGTGGCTGACCTTCTTGAGTGAATTTGATATTGAAGTAAGACACAGTAAGACACATCAAAGGAAAAGAAAACAAAGTTGAAGATGTCCTAAGTTGAAGTACTAACACACTTTTTGAGACAAGTGTTACCAAAGAAGAAAACAATATCAAACAAAGAATGCAATATGCAAGTTGTAATGATGAAAAATACATTAAAATAACAACAAAGCTACAAGAAAATACAGAAAAAATGGACAAAACATATGTGAGTTTGGATAAAAATGGACTGCTAAGGTTCAAAAATAGATTGTACATACCTAATTCTATTGATTTAAAGTCAACAATTCTCGATGAATTGCACAAAAATCCATATTCTGGTAATCCAAGATACCATAAAATGATAGGAGCATTAAGGAAATTGTTGTATTGGCCTAACATGAAAAGTGAAACAACTGAATACTTATCTAAATGCTTAGATTGTCAATAGGTAAAGGTTGAACATCAACATCAATTCGGCCTGCTACAACCTCTACCTATACCAGAATGGAAGTGGGAGATTATCTCGCTAGACTTCATCACAGGTTTTCCTAAGACTCAAAACCAAAATGACTCGATTATGGTAGTGATTGATAAAATTAGCAAATCTGCACATTTTATACCTGTGAAATCTACTTATAAAGAAATTAATATTACTGAAATATTTATGAAGGAAATATTTAGATTGCATGGAATTCCTAAAATGGTGATTTTAGATAGAGATGTCAAATTTACGTCAACGTTTTGGAAGGAATTGTTTGCAGGGTTGGATACTAACCTGAATTTCAGCACAAGTTACCATCCACAAACGGATGGGCAAACCGAATGAACAAATCAGATTGTGGAAGACATGTTACAAACATACGTGACAATGAAACCAACTAAGTGGGAGGAGTACCTACACTTAGTTGAATTTGCGTACAATAATGGCTATCAGACATCTTCTAAGATGCATCCCTATACAAAACCTCCTTCGTTACGACAACTACTCTATAACAGGTGCAATTTTTTTTTTTTGTATAAGGTGTGTGCACGCGTGTAAAGAGGAACAGACACACTTGACTCTACGTCGCCACCCGACGACTAACGAGACACAACCATGATGATCACAACAAGAGGACATAAGGCGCACCATAAGTAACTGCAAGCATATAAATGACATAGACATAAGGAAAAATCCATAACAGTAGATTTTACTATTTTTGCACAGGAAAGCAGGGCGTTTAATCTTAGTTCTCTGCTCCGGAGAGAGAGAATGTCAGATAGGCTCCTGGCCGACTGCTGAGGCAGAAACTAGTAATCTCTGTCAGGTGTGTCGCAAGAGTGGAAACCCTGCCTTTAAAGGGCCTGAGACTCTTGATACGACACTAGATTCCTTACACAACAAAATAATCACACCCCCACCCGTACACACTAGGCTACGTGGAGGTGTCTATATCCCACCCGACACAATCAGACCAAGCAACTAACTAATTAAAATCAAGTACAACATAAATAAGAAGAACGATTACATCATTTACGGAAGGCGCGTGACAAAAGGACTCCGACAATGAACACCCAAGTTCAATTTTTTTTTTTAAATGGACAACAACCCTCTTTTACTAACTCCAAGTAATTTATTGTACGTAATTCCAGGACATTCCACCATATATGCTTTATCAATAACAATAGTTTACACTAGCATTACAATAATATAACCATATCATTACATTTTCTAGTTACAATAACATTTCAATAAAAACAATGATCATACATTTCAAATGATATCAACTCTAACATTGCAATTTATTTATATGGCAAGAACAATACAATTACATATTTCAAAAAAAGTATATGACAATGATATTACATTACAATACATTGCACATAAAATAATAATGAACTTACATTTCATAAGTTACCAACACGAACCTTGCATTTTATTATATTACAAGAACATTATAATTACAGATTTCAAAAACAATATATTACAATTACATAATTTATAAACAAACATTCAATGACATTCCTTTACGTATTACAGTAACAACATTACCTAATCAATACATTTACACCTTACTAACACAATTTATGATATCATTAACAATAAAACCAACGGTAGTGAGTACATGCCTGACCAAAAGGGCGACTGAGGTGCGCATGCCAGAAATCATGCCTTAAATTGGCAGCCATCAAAGACAGTTGTAAGAAACCCAATCAATCCGGCAATTTCTAAATTGGCACTGACGGAATCCGAGAATCAATTCGGAAATTTCCAATTTAATCAAAATCGCATCTTGCCATCCCTTACCCTTGATAAAGCATTAAGTACCAGAACCAACTGTGCTAGAACAAAATTCACAAACCAACTTACAAAACGGAAGTGCCAGAACGAAATTGCCAGCACGAAATTTCAAAACGAATTCACAGAATTAATCTCACAAAAATGCAAATGCCAGGAACGAATTGCCAACACTAGTTTGCCAGAATGAATTGACACATGATCTTACGAAAATGAAAAATACCAGA
>SNQJ01S0001952.1:130854-146620 GCA_010110895.2 Picea sitchensis | reverse complement strand
CCCCCACCTTATTGCGTGCCCCTTAGAATCATCATGAGCGATTGTCGCAGTCTTCCCTCACGGCATCGTGGATCCTCTCGAACTAGGTAATCATTAACCTACAGTTCGAGCCACGGCGAGAGTGCTAGTAGGCTGTGGCAGGGTTGTTGTCCACACCTCTCCCTCAACCTCTCTGGAAATCGTGTGTGGCCCCTTTACTCCATATATGAGTCCGGTCAGAAAGCTATCGTCAGCCTGCATCATCCAAAAATCATGTCAGAACATGTCAACATCATATCATCAAATCAATGAAATATCGCAGTAAAATAAATCAACCCAATAGCACACTCCCTGACCCAATCTGGAGTCCAAGGGGGTTCCACCGATGCCTCTGCATCCTCAAGGTTCAAAAACCCTGCACACTCAATACAACTGAGTCAAAACCACCTGTCTACATCAAGCAGTAAAACATCATGTCATCTATCATAACGCATCATAATCAAGGGTAAATGTTTTAACATCATAAAAGTCCGGATCACTTGCGAGCAAGTGTGCTCAAAGAATAAGTTTCCTTAGTGTGCCAGAGAGGGATGTTACAGTCCCTTTGAATCATTATACAGAAGGAAATGCACAACTCCAATTAGTTGGGATAATCTACATGACAAACTTATGACGGGACCGGAAATGCTCCAGGAAATGGAGAAAATGGTAAAAAAGGTACATCAGAATTTAAAAGAGGCACAAGAGAGAAAGAAAAGCTACACAGATTTAAAAAGGAGACACTAGGAATTTCCAATTGGGGACCATTTATATTTTAAATTCAAAGCAAGGAGAAACTCTCTAAATATAGGAAATTGTTCAAAGTTGGTGTCCATGTTTTGCAGCGCCTTCCAAATCTTAGCTTGAAATTGGACCCCTCGCGTATGCACTTCGTGCAAATTAGAAAGTTCATAATGTTTTTCATGTTTATTTACTAAAAAAGTATATTCGTGATCCTACTCACATCTTTGACTAGAACATGGTGTAGGTGGAACTAGAAGGCAAGTTTCAAGAGGAACCTTTGTGCATTTTGGTCAGGAAAGAAACAGTACTACGGAACATAGCCATCGCCTAGGTAAATGTGAAATGGAAGAACTTTAGTCGTGAGGAGGCCACTTGGGAATTTGAGGAAGATTTGTAGAAATATTCTCCAACCCTATTCCGAGAGAAGAATGAACATTGAGGACAATGTTGTACTTAAGGGGGAGAGGATCTAATATCCCCAAAAATAATTGATAATTAAATTTTAAAGTATACTTGGGAATACATTTATGTTTTTGGAAAAATCGGATTTGGATGTTATTTTCCATTTATGAAAAATCCAAATTTGGAATTTGATTATTGTAATTAATTATTTATGTTATTTAACTTTGAAATGATAGAAATGGTTATATGTTTTATATGGGTTATTAATATATATGAATGTGGTTGTATAGGAATATATTTGTTCATGTATAAATAAATTTCCTATTGACCATTGATTTGGATATATGTGTATTGAATTACAATTTCAAATTGTACAAGTGCCATAAAGAATAGATAGAATGTATAACAGTCCACATTTATATTTGCATATTTCTTTATGTATATAACCACTGAAAACAATGATTCAATAGTCTACAAATGCACAGTAAAGTAGTTGTTACATTCAATGAATCTTGTTCAAAATGGTTTCAAATAACCTATATATTCAATTGAAAATAGTTACAAACAACATGTGTGTCTATTTGAACGGATTCAAATGATTATGGTGACCATAGGCCAAAGACTCCATTATTACTTGTAGACTGAATCTATGAAGAATGGCATAAGTGTGTAGGCCTAGATCAGAACTCGCATACCTTTCCGAGCCAGAGGAATTTCCTTGATTTGCTCCCCTCTATTTGTATAAACCTACAAAGGAGAAAAACTATAGATTTAGTAAACTATGCTAAGTATTTTAATGAAAATCAAATAGTAAAACAAGATGAGACAATACTTATCTTGAGTCGGCATATAATCAGTTTTCCATTGGCATTTTTGCGACGATCTATTCATGACCCAAAGCGGGAGGAGTGGACCCAAATTCACCTGACGGGTACGCTTGCAAAACAAGACAGTGCCCATCATTAATTTATGGTAACTCTAAATTATACTTTTATTCAAAGAGTATAAGCAATAAGTTAGACAGTGTTAAAATAAACACAGAGAGAATAGTTGTGAAGCCTGTTAGAAGGTAAAATAATGCCTTGTATGCACATAAGTTATAAATTATATAGTGTTAGAATAACTTACACAGAACACAGTTGTGAATCCCACAAAGGGTAAAAGCGATGTTGTTCTGTATATACAGAGTGTAGGTTACAATTTACAAAGTGTTGTATATATAGAGAGAGTGTAGGTTACAATTTACAAAGTGTTGTATATATAGAGAGAGTGTAGGTTACAATTTAGAAAGTGTTGTATAAATTACATGAACGCAAAATAATTAAGACGAAAAATCTCATAGGCTTAGTTATGAATTCCCCACATGGGTCAGTAACGTTTTGCATACATATGGAATTAAATTACGAGTTATGCACATAGTGAAATCACAAATTTCCATAGAGGAAAATCAATTGCAATTCAAAGGGATTTAGACAGAGTACGAGAAGTGTTCCACATTATTGTTCTCTGTAAAGTGAAGTAAATTATGATTTTCTATATAAAACACAGAGGGAAATTTACGAGCAGAGGTTCATGGTTGAGACTTATACATGTATTTATGCTTTATAAAAATACAACATAAATTGACGAACAAAAGGTCGACGTTACTGTATATATGTATATTGATCCTTTCCTATGAAAACACAGAAGGTGAAATTATGAACCATAAGGTGAAAATCACCCGATAAATACACATATTTTCTTACACAGGGTATCCATTCAAATGAACACAAAATGCTAATATAATTGCTAGGATAGATTTACGAATTTTACAGGGTTAACATTCCATCACAGTGCATAGATTTCAGGATTTCCACAGTGAATAAATGAAATTACATGCATAAGTGATAATGGTTAACAATTTCACACAGTAGAAGCAAGAAACGTGAAAGGAACACTAAAGAATCAAGCAAGAAGAATAACTTCGGGCCACGGTAGAAGCCTGGGAGAAAACACATACGAAGGTGAGATACAATTATATTTCTAACCCTCAATAGTTCCCAAACAAGTTTTATCAACGAGAGTTATAGAAAAATGAAGAAAAGATGTTTGGGTATTACCTTGCGCAGAGAGGAACCCAACTAGTGTTCGTCTTCCATATTTGTTTACTAGGGTCGAGTCTGTTTTTCAAGTCACCGACCATACACAAGAATGGAGACACAGGGTATGCACAGAGCTCGAATCGTACACAGGGCAGAGGAAGGTTTTTCATGAAGCCAAAGGAAAAAAGTTAACGGAGTAACCTCGAATACCTTGCAAATGAGGAGTAATGGTTGATAGGAACCCACAATATCGTGGTCACGTGAAGACTCAGATATGGTTATCCTGCATTGGTCGTAGCTGCCTAAGCGTTGGGTGAATGTTGTTAGGCATAGGTTTGGACGTGGCACAATTGCAGAACCATATGCATTATGGAGTATGATATGTCAATGTCTGCATTTAAATAACAAACCTATAACAATCCTCATGTAAATATATCACATGTGCTCATAGAAACTATTCAATGTGCTAGGATATGAATTACATTGTGGTGGAATTTCATGTTATAATGATACAAATTTAGGAATAGTGATAATGTGTAATAGTTCATATGACCTAGGATATATATAATGGGTATGATATATATAATGAGTAAGGTTTATATCATATGCTAAATCCAACAAATATATATATATATATATATATCAATATATATTGGTATATGCTAAGAAATCCATATGTGGGATTATATATGGTTACATATTGGTATGTGCTGAGATTTATATACAAGTTGGGTCTTTTGGTAAACAACTTATATAGATATATAATGATAGGAATAGTCTCAATGTTATGATATGCATACTATAGTCGCTAAATGGATACAATAAGCAATGTAGTCATTATGTTTGATAATACAAACGATATGGAGAGATTGTATGCTAATCTATTGTCCATATTTTTTACGAATTGTAACCCTTTGATAGGATGACTTACTTAGACAAGATATCTATCTTGATCGCAGCCATTAATTACAAAGTTGTACATTTTTTAATCCAATAGCGATAATAATAAAGTTATTCTTGAACAAGTATTGAATAGTCAAGGAGTTTTAATGTTCCTAACACTTTTTTTTTATTTGGTAAATTTGGGGTACATTACAATGAATCTTGTCTTTTTGTGGATATTTATTGTGTTTATACTCAAAATGGTTCAATCCTGTCGACATTGAGGCTTGATCCAAGTGAAACTGTAAAATGCACAAATCTTTGGAATGGTTGGGAGTGAACAAATTCTAGTAGCGATAGCATTGTTCACTATAGGTTATGCTATCATATCTAGTGGAAAAACTAAAACTAATAAAGGATGTCTTCTTACTCTCCAAATAAAACCCATACATAGATATAGTAGTGCTATGGTGTGCTTAAGTTCAACAAGGAGTTCAATTTCAAAACAAGTTTCTCCATTCCATGATGGGATGAGTTATAATCTAGGATATGAAATTTATATCTATTGAGATGGCTAGAGGGATGAAGAAATGTGTGAGGTTGTTAAGCTAAAGAAAGTGTAAAATGATGTTGGTAATAGTTTGTTTTTCTTTAGGTTTTCAACATAAGCTCCTTAATGACTAAAATTCTTATCGTTTTAAAGCCATACTTCACAATCACATGCATCATTGTTGATTTGAACATGATTTATGTTGTGGATTGCCTAGATGACATACTTTTCAGAAGAAAACTTGAGATGGTTGGAACAATTTTTTTTTTATCCAATTCAAAATCTAATGATTGATTGTGTCCTCGGAGCTTGGAGATTGTCTTTTGTTTAAAATTACTTTTACCATATAAAAGTTTTGTTCTTTCTTGTCTATATTTAATTGGAGAAAAATGCAAGTATTGAATGCACTTTGATCCTCAATTGTTGGTACCATATGGGTGAAGAAATCACGAAGATCCTTCCATATGGGTGAAGCAATCAGGGATCGTTTTCAAACATTGTTCCAATGAATGATGAGTTGAAGGCTTATTGTGAAAATGCCAAGATACTGCAATTATACCTAGTACACACCTTGTACATGTGGAAATAAACAATATTTACAATCAATCACAAATATTTTCTAACATGAACCTCCACTCGCTCATCTTTATCCATATCAATTACATATTTTCTAAATAAAAACTTCCCTTAGATTTATTTAGTTCAACATGTTGTACACTTGAACCATCAAAGTACCTACATAAACATAATATCTTGATAATGCCAATACAATAAATTTTATAGAGAAAATCAATTTTATATAATAGTTATACATTGGTAAAGAAAACAACAGATATAATTAGAAACGGGTCTCTTACACTTTTCAAAACAAGGTGCATAAAAGGAAATGAAAAAAATAATAAGATTTACTTACTCGTCGTTGTTTTTTTGTCACACCAATATCCTTCAACATAACAGATTTGTGGATATTTTTGGAAAAGTTCAAAAATAAAAAATTTAACCATTTATTATCAAACGCCCATAACAAAATCTCCTTTCAACATATTTTTTTTTATAACGATCTAATAAATACATACTTGGAAATTCAGATTAAGCAAATTCGAGGAGTAAACCCCTTCTATGGGGAGCCTTTAACCATATCATTATGAATTTAAATGGTCCTTAGGAATTTTCAAAGAAACCTAGATTTAAAGAAAACCTCAAATTTAGCATTAAAATCGTGATCCAGGAAGGTTGATTGAATGGAATATGGACAAGTTTTAACCATAATACATACAATTGTGTTCATGGGATAAATCCAACTTTATATAGGTATTTTTTAATTTTTAATGAAATAATATAATATATATCAAATATATAATAGAAAATTAATGCAAAACCATTAATATTTAAAAAATAGTTATCTAATTTTGAAATAGTTAAAAATTAGCTCATGTAGTTGAAAATTAGCTCATGAATGAAATGTTTCCCTTAAATAAGATATTAAAAGTCACACATATTGGTGGTGGTCAATATAAATAAAATGATAAGACAATTAGTTTTCCAAGATATTAATTTAATTGTTAAAAACCTTCCCTATAGCACTAAAGATGCAAATATTTTAATTGTTAAGAAGAAAAATCTCCAATCCAAATATTATTGTATATTATTGTATTATTACTGAATATTATTAGAATGTGGAAATTAAAAGAGAGTAGATGGACTCTCTTCCAAATCTATGAACAAATATCCCTAATAAACTGCATTAGATCAATTCAAATGCATTGAACTAGAGCACCAACATGTTGGTTAAGGGTGTGTTGTCTTTTGTAACGATGAGTAAGTAGGCATCATAAAAAACACACTCGATGTTTATTTTTAAAATGAATTGTGGTGGTTTTGTTTGAATGACATGATGCATAAGTTAGAGTATACACATAGTTGGCTATATTTATAGTGCATTAACACATAGGTCGAACAACTTTTGGGTGAGAGGAAGCATTCAAGTTCGCCACCTAAAATTTGAAAAGAAAATTGAAAAAACAAGTGGATTTCAAGGCAATTTCAAATTTGAATCAGATGAAAATGCAAATAGGAAGGTCATAAACAATTTACCTAGACTCTTATGTCCCGAGGAGGTGTGGTTCCACTATTGAGAGGAAATGAAAATTCATTGTAATTTCCAAAATTTGGAAATGTGTGGAAAAACAAGGTGTCCTTGTCCTTGGAAGGTGAGTGAGAATATGTTTTCTTAAGAGTTTGGAAATACAGGATGAAGTGTAATAATAAAAATTGCTTTGGTAATTCATTTTATTTACCCTACCATTGTATACCTAACAATAGGGGAGACACATAGAGTCATAATGTTCAATGGCACCAAGGTGCTTTATTCAGTGCTTATTTTTTTATTATAACATGTGACAGTGCTTTGACAAGTTAAGCATTGGGGCATTATTGTTTTGTTTTTTTTCGTCGGAAAAAAGCATAATTATATTCATCCAAAGAGAACCAAATTACATTTTGTAGATTCCTTAAGCACCACCCAAACTTGGGTAGAAAAATATCATAGGCACACTAAAGCTGGTTGGTAAGCCATAAAGTAAATAAAGAGATAAAGACTAGAAAGAAACCCCAGATAGTCCAGAAAAAACTGGGTCAAGAGAATCCATCAAAGAAGCAACCCCATAAATGCAATCCCAACAAAACCCCAGTTGCTCCATGGACCACGTCATAGTGGTATGAAATCCCCATATCATAGCTACCAAATAACAACAACATCGATGAAGACCTTGACCAACAACAATAAGACCAGAAGTTGCACGCCCTCTCATAAGACCTCAAATCTCTCACCACACCGCACGCCCAAATGATAGGCCCTCAAAGCTTTGGCACAAGCCCCACCAGATATGAGGGGAAAAAGCATCAACAACCACCAATAGGAACTGAATATAAGCATACATCAAACCATAAACAAACCAAAAAAACCAAAGAAAGGAACCACAAACCAAGAGCTGAAAAAATCAGAAAGAACCAAGAACCCACACCAAATCCTTGCAACCACGAAGGAGGAACCCCCACATAAAAATAACCCAAAAATAACCCTAAATCGGGATGGACAAGGTGAGAGAGACATCCAATTTTCTCAAGAAAAAGAGAGGGTACAAAAAAACTCCAAACCCTAGCTAGAAAAAGTTTGAATCTTGACTTTCAAACTTTGAAACTAGAAACATGAAGCACATGAAATGCATCAAACCCTAACACTGAGCCTAATACGAAAGAGGGAGCTCCTCAAATGGAGAAACAACATACGCCTGCAAAATAGGAATCCTCTCGGAGGAAAATATAGAGCTAAGGAAAAACACTAGGATGCACCCTAAAGAAATGACTGCAGCCCATAACCAATAACGGATCGGCTCCAACAACAGACTCTGCTTGCATCACCACAGAAGGGAACGGATCCGGGCATAAGACGCACTCTGAGCAAAACAAAATAAATAGAGAGAAGAAGATACAACACCATAAGAGACTACGAACCACGGCCTCCATCCAGAGAAAGCCTGATCCGCACACCGCGAACGATTGACAGGAAAATAGAAAGTCTCCCCGCAGGAAAACCATGAAAGAATGGCACCATAGCAAGGAGATCACACTGTGGTGTTGTAGTCTGCAGGGCGGAGGAGGTTGCTGGAGAGAACCGCGCACATGGGGCAAAGGAGAACGTGAAAGCGAGGGGCTTGCGGCCAGGGAAACCCTAGCCGCAGACCCTCCCATTGAACGTTCAATCCTTGTAAAATCTTTTTCAATGGGGCATCATTGTTTATATACACAATGAGTTGTATTTTATGTTCCTTATAGATGCACGCATAAAAATACTTGTGCAAAAACCGTCGGCGCTAGCAGCTTCAACCTCTGTTGTATAGATAGAGAAAGGATAATTTTTTCGAGGAGGTTCCTAAAAACTTGCACCGCAAAAAGCTTCCACTGCAAGGCACTCTTGTCCTTGTAGTGGATTATTCTATTTTTTTAAAAGGGGAAATGATAATCAACATTTGTAATCCCCTTCCCAAGCCTGAACTACATGCTAGTATACATAAAACAAATCATATGTATTGCACCCAACGGCATGCATCAACAAGGATAAACGATTTGTTCAAGTCAAAAGGAGTGAAGTAACTTTCGTGATAAAGGAGATAAATGAGAGAAGTCACCTTCCCTACATAAGAGGGGAATGAGCAAAGCTTCTTAACGATAGAGGAGGGGAAGGAGATCTTAATATCCAAAAATTGAGAAAATTGGAGACTTTACCACAAACACATAATACAAACTTCAGTACTAATATGAATCACTAGTATGGATTCATATGGATTATTTTTCTCTAGGTCATGTAGAGGGAAAATAACAGATATTTTATTAGTCAACATCCCTTACAAAAGACGATATTTAGAGAGTGCATTATACTATTATGAGTGAAATCTTAAGAGGGTGAAATTAAACAATCAAAAAATTGTAAGCACAATGGAGACCCCCCAAACCACAGTGAATACATGGGTACATGATAAGCAAAGAGTTTATTTTGAGCCCTAAGCTTTGCTTTCTCAAAATCCCTAAATAAAGCTAATGGTGTAAGAAAATTTGGTTTCATATCATGTCAATCCCAAAAACTACTAAATGAAGGTAGTAAAAAAACAACTTGAATTTGAAAGGTCTTAAGTTTTGGCTTTTCATACATATTCATTGCATGCCACAATATATAAAAGTTGTCATAAAGAGATGAGAAATATTTTAATATGTATCTATTGAATGAAAATTCTTAAGAGAGTTCAATGAACATGGGTAGTGGTCTTTAGGAGGAATTAATCTACACTTTGAAATCTCTTTTATTGTCTAGGTTTATTCAATTTGGAAGGGCTATTGTCCTTCAAATGGTTGTTCATATTTGAGGATATCAAACCAAGGACTCTCTTGATTAATACAATTCTGGTTATTATTTATTACATCTCTACAACTTGTCTGGTTGAGTTATGCATGTGTGAATTATGTATGTGAGGGAGGATATTCCAATTGAGGATTTGCACATTGCAATGAAATGATCACATAGGTTATCTCTCACAAATCATATTTAGAGAGATGGATGCCCAATTCCCTAAATGGGCACTCTGGATGTTTTTCCATATTTGGATTGGTGCCCCTAGAACCTATGTATTGAATAATTACATGAGCCATCAAATGGATGGAGCTTTCCTTATATAACAAAATGGTTCTTTGCTTAAAAAACACTTTGAAACTCAAATGGGCCTCTCGTGTGTTTCAGTTTTTAAAGATAGATCTAAGTGTACCTAATATGGATATGGATATTGGGAAATAGCTCTGCCTATAAAAAAAAATCTAAACATATTGAATGGCCTCTATGTTTAGTAAACCCTAACAGAATATGTACTACTAATTCATCTACCTTAAATTAATTTAATAATAAGATATATTGGCATTGAAATGGTCAACTACCGACATGGATTTTTTTGTGGGACTTGGGTTTTTCATAAAATTATATTTGTTAGGAGCTTGCTTTCTAAAACTAAATCTAGTCTAGTCTGAATTTGAAAAAACAATATAAAACACATTAAATCATAGGACATGGTATATATCTAAAATGTTCTTGTTATACAACTAGATCGTTATGAGGATGACTCTTGTCTTATTGTGAATATTTATTGTGTTGATACTCTTAGTGGTTCAATCTTTTCAACATTGAGGCTTGATCCAAGTGAAACTGTAAAATGCACAAATCTTTGGAATGGTTGGGAGTGAACAAATTCTAGTAGCTGGAGCATTGTTCACTATAGGTTTTGCTATTATATCCAGTGGAAAAAATAAAAGTAATAAAGGGTGTATTCTTATTTTCGAAATAAAATCCATACATAGATATAATAGTCCTATGGTGTGCTTAAGTTAAACAAGGAATTCAATTGCAAAAAACATTTATCCATTCCATGATTGGACGAGTTATAATCTAGGATATGAAATTTATATTTATGAAGGTGGCTAGAGGGACAAATAAATGTGTGAGGTTGTTAAGATAAAGAAGGTGCAAAATGATGTTGGTAATAGTTTGTTTTTCTTTAGGTTTTCAACATATACTTCTTAATGACTAAAATACTTATGGTTTTAAAGACATGCTTCACAATTTCATGTATCATTGTTGATTTGAATATGATTTATGTTGTGGATTGCATAAAAGACATATTTTTCAAAGACCACTTGAGATGGTTGGAATAATTATATTGTTATCCAATTCAACATCTAATGGTTGATTGTATCCTTAGGGCTTGGACATTGTCTTTTGTTTAAAATTACTTTAACCATATATGAAAGTTTTGGTCTCTATGATCTAGATATAATTTGAGGAAAATGCAAGTCTTGAATGCACTTTGTTAGTACTATATGGATGAAGAAATCACTAAGATCCAAAAAGGATCATTTTCAAACATTATTCCAATGGATGATAGTTGAAATCTTATTGTGGAAATGCCATTGTACCTAGTACACTTCTTGTACATGTAGAAATTAACAATATTTACAATCAATCACAAATATTTTCTAGCATGAACATGCACCCTCTTGTGATGCCAATACAATAAATTTAAATTTTATAGAGAAAAACAATTTTATATATTAGTTATACATCCCGTTGGTAAGGAAAACAATAGAAATAATTAGAAACGTGTCTCTCACATGATATTATACCTAATCTTACACTTTCCAAAAAAAAGTGCATAAAAGGAAATAAAAAAAATAATATGATTTAAGTATTGGTAGTTGTTTTTTTTCACACCAATATAACATTGTAGATTCGTGGATTTTGAGTTGGAAAAGTTCAAAGATAAAAAAACATTAATTATTATTAAACGCCCGTAACAAAATCTCCCTTCAACATAAATTTTCTATAATGATCCAGTAAATACATACTTGGAAATTCAGATTAAGCAAATTCGAGTAAAGCCAAATTATGGCAAGCCCTTTAACCATATCATTATGAAGTTAAATGGTTCAGATTTTAAATCCAATATATTCAATGCTCCTTAACTAGGGGCATAAATCCTTATGAATTTTCAAAGAAACCCAGATTTAAAGAAAACCTCGAATTTGATTGAATAGAATATGGACAAATTTTAGGGATAATACAAGTGTGTTCATGGGCTAAATCCACCTTCATATAGGTTTTTTTAAATTTTTAATAAAATAATATATCAAATATATAATAGAGTGATATATATAATAGAAAATTAATATATAATAGAGTGATATATATAATAGAAAATTCCACTTTCATATAGGTTTTTTTAAATTTTTAATAAAATAATATATCAAATATATAATAGAGTGATATATATAATATAAAATTGAGGTAAAACCATTAACATTTAAAAAAATAGTCATTTAATTTTGAAATAGTTAAAAATTAGTTTATAATGAAATTTTGCCCTTAAATCAGATACAAGTGATATATATTGGTGGTGGTCAATATAAATAGAATTATCAGATAATTAGCTTTTCCAGATATCAATTCAATTGCTAAAAACCTTCCTTATAACATTGAAGATGCAAATATTTTAATTGTTAAGAAAGAAAACCCTCAATCCAAATATTATTGTATATTATCTTATTATTAGTAAATATTATTAGAATGTGGAAATTGAAATAGAGTAGGTAGACTCTCTTCCAAATCTACCAACAAATGTCCCTAATAAACCTTACTAGCTCAATTCAGATGCATTGAAATACAAAATTCAAAAGGAAAAATATGATTAGAATTTTCAAATTGAAATAGAGAGTAAGTAACAAATGTCCCTAATAAACTTGATTAGATCAATTCAGATGCATGGAAATACAAAATTGAAATGGAAAAATATGATTAGAATGTTGAAATTGAAATAGAAAGTAAGTAACAAATGTCCCTAATAAAGTGCATTCGATCAATTCAGATGCATTGAAATAAAAAATTCAAATGGACAAATATGATTAGAATGTTGAAACTGAAATAGAGTAAGTAGAATCTCTTCCAAATATATCCCTAATAAACTATATTAGATCAATTCAAATGCATTGAAATACAAAATTCAAATGGACAAATATTATTAAGATTTTAAATTGAAATAGAGTAGGTAAATCTCTTCCAAATCTACCAACAAATGTGGCTAATAAACTACATCAGATCAATTGAGATGCATTGAAATAAAAAATTCAAATGGACAAATATGATTAGAATGTTTAAATTGAAATAGAGAGTAAGTAACAAATGTCCCTAATAAACTGCATTAGATCAATTGAGATGCATTGAAATACAAAATTCAAATGGAAAAATATGATTAGAATGTTGAAATTGAAATAGAGAGTAAGTAACAAATGTGCCTAATAAAGTGCATTAGATCAATTCAGATGCATTGAAATATAAAATTCAAATGGAAAAATATGATTAGAATGTTGAAATTGAAATAGAGAGTAAGTAACAAATGTCCCTAATAAAGTGCATTAGATCAATTCATGCATTGAAATATAAAATTCAAATGGACAAATATTATTAGAATGTTGAAATTGAAATAGAGAGTAAGTAGAATCTCTTCCAAATCCGTCCCTAATAAATTGTATTAGATGAATTCAAATGCATTGAAATAAAAAATTCAAATGGACAAATATTATTAGGATATTGAAATTGAAATACAAAATTCAAATGGACAAATATTATTAAGATGTTGAAATTGAAATAGAGTAGGTAAAATCTCTTCCAAATCTACCCACAAATGTCCCTAATAAACTGCATTAGATAAATTCAGATGCATTGAAATACAAATTTCAAATGGACAAATATGATTAGAATGTTGAAATTGAAATAGAGAGTAAGTAATGAATGTCCTTAATAAAGTGCATTAGATCAATTTAGATGCGTTGAAATACAAAATTCAAATGAAAAAATATGATTAGAATGTTGAAATTGAAATAGAGAGTAAGTAAGAAATGTCCTAATAAAGTGTATTAGATCAATTCAAATGCATTCAAATACAAATTTTAAATAGACAAATATGATTAAAATTTAAATAGAATCCATAAATATTATTAAGATGTTGAAATTAAAATAGAATAGGTAAAATCTCTTCAAAATCTACCAACAAATGCTTCTAATAAACTGCATTACATCAACTGCACTACATCAATTCTAATATATATGACTCATTTTTTTACATTTTCTTAAACTGCATTACATCAATTTTGTTATGCATGACTCGTTTTTTACATTTTCTTAACAAATGTCTCATGGCCATATCGAATCCAGTGATAGATTGGATGGATTTGTATTCAGACCAAAATTAGGATTACACCAATTGCCTAATACTTAGAGGTCTCTTCAAATATGCACTAGAGAGACTAACAAAGCGAAGCACCGTGTGATAGCTCGCATAGTGACATCAAATTGAAGCACAGACCTTGGCTAACATTGGAAAGGTGGATTGCACATTATTCTCCAGCTTTGAAGCGAAATTACCTTTGTCATATTTGAATGTGTTTGCTCCTCGTGCTGTCATTCTCTAGGTAGAGAGGGTAAAGTAAACAACAATGAGATTGTTGTTATAGCACTAGCCTATTGAAAATCTTAGCACGAGGTCTTCCTTGCCTTGTAATATGCTCACGACTGGAAGCTTTATTTAATCTGCAAAAGGATTTTTTAATATTTTAATATATGTAAGCAATTATGATCTGAAAACCTTACCACATGCTGAATTTCAGCTCCTTTCAAAATGGAAAGTAAAATACTTATGAAATCCTTATACTCTTCAAGTTTATCACTGCAAAAACATTTCAGTACAATGAAACGAACTAAACAGTAGCATTAACACACCCATCCCAACCCATAGGACGTGAGTGCCGCTAGAAACTGCAGTCCTGCTTGGCTCCGTTTACGCCAACTGTGGGGCATATCTTGCACTTAATAAGGAACGCAGATGGCATAAAGGGAGCCAGGAAGATCTACTTTGTCTCTATAGTAGCAGTGTTGTGCCTCCTATTTCTATCTTCCTCCTGAATAAACTGATGTCATTAAATAAAGGCACCATTTATTTTAGATCTCAACTAATGCACCACTGAAAATGAAGGCGAAGGCATGATGAGGAGAAAAAAATATTTGAAAATGATATATTGTACACAAATTTATATGCGTGACTAGAAGCATAGTAACCTAATGATCGCTTCTACAACCAAAACAAAAAGAGAGTGTAAAGCAAAACGCTAATGCTATGGCCTTTCCTTTTGCGTTGCTGAGACACGTGGTTTTATAACAATTTTTTTGGGCAAGATATTAAAATTAATGACAAAACACATAAGTCGGTAATTCATGGAAAAAGATTATGGAATGAAATTATAACATCATAACAAACTAAACCTAGCTAAAACTACCAAGTCTTCTAAGAAATATTAAACCTCAAGTAAAATTCAAAGGAAGACTTCATAATCATGTAATAGGACTCCATTATGATAATGGACTGCATTAAATGTTGACCCATTGAATTACAATGTATATGAATTGTATTTAATATGCATATTCCTTTTTATTAAAATACATTTAATAGGTAATTAAAAATTGATCCAATTAATTTTGATCCAAAATATTTTTATAATAAATTCTATTAAATTATAATGAATATGACATTTTTTCCAAAACAATATGTGTTTCTTACTTTGAGTGTAATTTTATTTCTTCTTATTAAAGTTTTCATAAAAAAAACCTAAACCCACATCAATTTTTAATCTAAGTATTTTTTTTTTTATCTTGTCAAACTAAATTTTAATATTCTCTTTAATGTCAATGTATTTAGTTTTTACATATAAGATGATTTCATGTATTAAGCATTAATTTCAATTTTTTTTATATATTATATTAGTGTATATTTTATAATATAATATTAAAGAAATTATATTATTTATTTGTATAAAGTTATTTAAATTTTATATAAAATTAATATAATAAGATATTTGTTTATGTAAATTATATTTATTTAAATTAAATGTTTTTTAAATACTTTAATATTTGCATTTTCATGATTAATCTTTTTAAATATTTAAT
>SNQJ01S0001952.1:92539-124728 GCA_010110895.2 Picea sitchensis | reverse complement strand
GCTTCACAATTTCATGTATCATTGTTGATTTGAATATGATTTATGTTGTGGATTGCATAAAAGACATATTTTTCAAAGACCACTTGAGATGGTTGGAATAATTATATTGTTATCCAATTCAACATCTAATGGTTGATTGTATCTTTAGGGCTTGGACATTGTCTTTTGTTTAAAATTACTTTAACCATGTATGAAAGTTTTGGTCTCTATGATTTAGATATAATTTGAGGAAAATGCAAGTCTTGAATGCACTTTGATCCTCAATTGTTGGTACCATATGGATGAAGCAATCACTAAGATCCAAAAGGGATCATTTTCAAACATTATCTCAATGGATGATGGTTGAAATCTTATTGTGGAAATGCCAGTTAAATGATGTACATAGTGCAATTGTACCTAGTACACTCCTTGTACATGTGGAAATTAACAATATTTACAATCAATCACAAATATTTTCTAGCATGAACATGCACCCTCTCGTGATGCCAATACAATAAATTTTATAGAGAAAAACAATTTACCATATGGATGAAGCAATCACTAAGATCCAAAAGGGATCATTTTCAAACATTATCCCAATGAATGATGGTTGAAATCTTATTGTGGAAATGCCAGTTAAATGATGTACATAATGCAATTGTACCTAGTACACTCCTTGTAAATGTGGAAATTAACAATATTTACAATCAATCACAAATATTTTCTAGCATGAACATGCACCCTCTCGTGATGCCAATACAATAAATTTTATAGAGAAAAACAATTTTATATATTAGTTATACATCCCGTTGGTAAGGAAAACAATAGATATAATTAAAAACGTGTCTCCGGGAACTACTTCTTTCTCAGGTGGACGGGATTCTTTCCTCCCAAGGCGGGAGTATGTCAACAATTCCCACCGTACGCACCCGGGTTCAAAGCAGGGTGGTGAGAGCGGGATGTAGCCCCGACTCACCCATCTCTATTTAAATACTCCCACTCCGGCCCGCGTCTGTTAATTAGTCCTCTCCGGTCCGGGTGGGGTGGGCACCCCAAACCCCTAGTTGGGTTCGGGAAGTAGTTCACTAACTACGGCTTGCTCTGTCGAATAGACAACCTTCTTTTTTCTATCCTTCCGAATAAGGTGTGGGGAGGAAGTGTGACACGAGAATAGCAAACTTGATACACGTAGGAGGTTAGTTCTGTAAAGCAAAGAAGGTTCCGAGCTATTATACCTAATCTTACACTTTCCAAAAAAATTGCATAAAAGGAAATTAAAAAAATAATATGATTTAAGTATTGGTAGTTGTTTTTTTTCACACCAATATAACATTGTAGATTCGTGGATTTTGAGTTGGAAAAGTTCAAAGATAAAAAAAAAATAATTATTATTAAAAGCCCGTAACAAAATCTCCCTTCAACATAAATTTTCTATAATGATCCAGTAAATACATACTTGGAAATTCAGATTAAGCAAATTCGAGTAAACCCAATTTATGGCAAGCCCTTTAACCATATCATTATGAAGTTAAATGGTTCAGATTTTAAATCCCATATATTCAATGCTCCATTATGAAGTTAAATGGTTCAGATTTTAAATCCCATATATTCAATGCTCCATTATGAAGTTAAATGGTTCAGATTTTAAATCCCATATATTCAATGCTCCTTAACTAGGGTCATAAATCCTTATGAATTTTCAAAGAAACCCAGATTTAAAGAAAACCTCGAATTTGATTGAATAGAATATGGACAATTTTTAGGGATAATACAAGTGTGTTCATGGGCTAAATCCACCTTCATATAGGTATTATTAAATTTTTAATAAAATAATATATCAAATATATAATAGAGTGATATATATAATAGAAAATTGAGGTAAAACCATTAATATTTAAAAAAACAGTCATTCGATTTTGAAATAATTAAAAATTAGCTCATGAATGAAATTTTGCTCTTAAATCAAATACTACAAGTGATACATATTGGTGGTGGTTAATATAAATAGAATCATCAGATAATTAGCTTCCTCAGATATCAATTCAATTGCTAAAAACCTTCCTTATAACATTGAACATGCAAATATTTTAATTGTTAAGAAAGAAAACCATTAATCCAAATATTATTGTATATTATCTTATTATTAGTAAATATTATTAGAATGTGGAAATTGAAATAGTAAAAACCTTCCTTATAACATTGAACATGCAAATATTTTAATTGTTAAGAAAGAAAACCATTAATCCAAATATTATTGTATATTATCGTATTATTAGTAAATATTATTAGAATGTGGAAATTGAAATAGAGTAGGTAGACTCTCTTCCAAATCTACCAACAAATGTCCCTAATAAACCTCACTAGATCAATTCAGATGCATTGAAATACAAAATTCAAATGGACAAATATGATTAGAATGTTGAAATTGAAATAGATAGTAAGTAACAAATGTCCCTAATAAACTGCATCAGATGCATTGAAATACAAAATTCAAAAGGAAAAATATGATTAGAATTTTCAAATTGAAATAGAGAGTAAGTAACAAATGTGCCTAATAAACTTGATTAGATCAATTGAGATGCATGGAAATACAAAATTGAAATAGAAAGTAAGTAACTAATGTCCCTAATAAAGTGCATTCGATCAATTAGATGCATTGAAATAAAAAATTCAAATGGACAAATATGATTAGAATGTTGAAACTGAAATAGAGAGTAAGTAGAATCTCTTCCAAATATATCCCTAATAAACTATATTAGATCAATTCAAATGCATTGAAATACAAAATTCAAATGGACAAATATTATTAAGATTTTAAATTGAAATAGAGTAGGTAAATCTCTTCCAAATCTACCAACAAATGTGGCTAATGAACTATATCAGATGCATTGAAATAAAAAATTCAAATGGACAAATATGATTAGAATGTTTAAATTGAAATAGAGAGTAAGTAACAAATGTCCCTAATAAACTGCATTACATCAATTGAGATGCATTGAAATACAAAATTCAAATGGAAAAATATGATTAGAATATTGAAATTGAAATAGAGAGTAAGTAACAAATGTCTCTAATAAAGTGCATTAGATCAATTAAGATGCATTCAAATATAAAATTCAAATGGAAAAATATGATTAGAATGTTGACATTGAAATAGAGAGTAAGTAACAAATGTGCCTAATAAAGTGCATTAGATCAATTCAGATGCATTGAAATATAAAATTCAAATGGAAAAATATGATTAGAATGTTGAAATTGAAATAGAGAGTAAGTAACAAATGTCACTAATAAAGTGCATTAGATCAATTTAGATGCATTGAAATATAAAATTCAAATGGACAAATATTATTAGAATGTTGAAATTGAAATAGAGAGTAAGTAGAATTTCTTCGAAATCCATCCCTAATAAACTGTATTAGATGAATTCAAATGCATTGAAATAAAAAATTCAAATGGACAAATATTATTAGGATATTGAAATTGAAATACAAAATTCAAATGGACAAATATTATTAAGATGTTGAAATTGAAATAGAGTAGGTAAAATATTTTCCAAATCTACCCACAAATGTCCCTAATAAACTGCATTAGATAAATTCAGATGCATTGAAATACAAATTTCAAATGGACATCAAATTGAAAACTAACAAAACGAAGCACCGTGTGATAGCTCGCATAGTGACATCAAATTGAAGCACAGACCTTGGCTAACATTGGAAAGGTGGATTGCACATTATTCTCCAGCTTTGAAGCGAAATTAGCTTTGTCATATTTGAATGTGTTTGCTCCTCGTGCTGTCATTCTCTATGTAGAGAGGGTAAAGTAAACAACAATGAGATTGTTGTTATAGCACTAGCCTATTGAAAATCTTAGCACTAGGTCTTCCTTGCCTTGTAATATGCTCACGACTGGAAGCTTTATTTAATCTGCAAAAGGAATTTTTAATATTTTAATATATGTGAGCAATTATGATCTGGAAACCTTACCACATGCTGAATTTCAGCTCCTTTCAAAATGGAAAGTAAAATACTTATGGAATCCTTATACTCTTCAAGTTTATCACTGCAAAAACATTTCAGTACAATGAAACGAACTAAACAGTAGCATTAAGACACCCATCCCAACCCATAGGACGTGAGTGCCGCTAGATACTGCAGTCCTGCTTGGCTCCGTTTACGCTAACTGTGGGGGCATATCTTTCACTTAATAAGCAACGCAGATGGCATAAAGGGAGCCAGGAAGATCTACTTTGTCTCTATATCTCTATAGTAGCAGTGTTGTGCCTCCTATTTCTATCTTCCTCCTGAATAAACTGATGTCATTAAATAAAGGCACCATTTATTTTAGATCTCAACTAATGCACCACTGAAAATGAAGCCGAAGGCATGATAAGGAGAAGAAAATATTTGAAAATGATATATTGTACACAAATTTATATGCGTGACTAGAAGCATAGTAACCTAATGATCGCTTCTACAACCAAAACAAACAGAGAGTGTAAAGCAAAACGTAACCTAAGGATCGCTTCTACAACCAAAACAAACAGAGAGTGTAAAGCAAAACGTAACCTAATGATCGCTTCTACAACCAAAACAAACAGAGAGTGTAAAGCAAAACGCTAATGTTATGGCCTTTCCATTTGCATTTGCGTTGCTGAGACACGTGGTTTTATAACAAATTTTTTGGGCAAGATATTAATATTAATGACAAAACACATAAGTCGGTAATTCATGGAAAAAGATTATGGAATGAAATTATAACATCATAACAATCTAAACCTAGCTAAAACTACCAAGTCCTCTAAGAAATATTAAACCTCAAGTAAAATTCAAAGTAAGACTTCATAATCATGTAATAGGACTCCATTATGATAATGGAATGCATTAAATGTTGACCCATTGAATTACAATGTATATGAATTGTATTTAATATGCATATTCCTTTCTATTAAAATACATTTAATAGGTAATTAAAAATTGATCCAATTAATTTTAATCCAATATATTTTTATGATAAAATTCATTAAATTATAATGAATATGACATTTTTTCCAAAACAGTATCTGTCTCTTACTTTGAATGTAATTTTATTTCTTCTTATTAAAGTTTTCATAAAAAAAAACCTAAACCCACATCAATTTTTAATTTAATTTTTTTTTTTTTTATCTTGTCAAACTAAATTTTAATATTCTCTTTAATGTCAATGTATTTAGTTTTCACATATAAGATGATTTCATGTATTAACCATTAATTTTAATTTTTTTTCTTTATATTATATTAATGTATATTTAATAATATAATATTAAAGAAATTGTATTATTTATCTGTATAAAGTTATTTAAATTTTATATAAAATTAATATAATAAGATATTTGTTTATGTAAATTACATTTATTTAAATTAAATGTTTTTTAAATACTTTAATATTTGCATTTTCATTATTAATCTTTTTAAATATTTAATAAATTTGAAATTAAAATGAATTTAAGTTAATAAATATTATAACTATGAACATACGAGTCTACATACATTTAATCATTCCATTTAAAAAATATATTATTCTACAATATTAAATTAAATTATTATTTTATTATTAATATAATAAATTATTGTGTGAGTACTGTTAAAAAGATAGAATTTGAGTGTAATGTACCTCAAATTTACCAAATAAAAAAAAAACTCTTAGGAACATTAATCTTCAATTTAATCTAGGAGACTTGTAGTTAAGAGAAGGAGGTATGTATTATCATTGTTAATCTCTATGACATTTCTTATGTTATGACTATCAAAACAATGAATGATCATTTTATGAAGATTTCTACTCCAACTTAACTCACACTGAACATAGCTCCTATACGAATTAGTCCCCACATTTTAACATTCACCTTTTTATACCCTTCAATCCTAAAGCTATTCTAATATGTATATATTAGACTTAGGACTCATAATCCTATACTCTTTCCTAAGCATAGACTTCTATGCTTGCGTGCAAGGGCAAACATCATTTGTTTTTTGAAATAAAACTCATATACCATGCACAATATAATGGGGTCAGGAGTATACACCCTTAGTGAAAGGTTATCGGTCAAGCATAAGGTATTTAACGTTACTTTACATGGACGAACAAAATAGAATGAACCCATGTGATTACTTGTTATTTATAGGTCTTCCAATTACTATTAACATAAATGTTTTGTTAGCAAACTTATCCATAACAAAAAAATTATCCCTACCTTAACTGAACGATGTCTTAACTAAATGATAGGAGTTAGGGTTTGTTGGTTCAATGTGTTGTGCCATGAATGAAACTGTCCTTCACTTTGACTTAACCTAATAAGGAACAATGGTTCCTAACAGCCGCGAGTTAAACTTCTGAACAAGTCATTAATGAAGACCCTGTGAATGTGAACCCCGAGGCTATCACTATACCCCTCGTCCAATATGATCGCACCATCTCTGTCCCATCACATGGCCAAATCTAGCTTTCATACCATCATCATTTAATCTGCATAGTAAGGGTTTTACAGGGCTTGATGATTTTTTGTCTTTGTGAAGTTTCGAATTAGCTCTGTGTTTTCGCAGCGAGGGAGGTCGGCGACCTAGAGAATTATTATTTGGTGGAATCATGCAAGTCTACCCGACTTATGTGGTAAGTCATCATATTTCCTATGTTCTAATGGTTGGATGAAACCTTCGGGGTTTTCGTTATAGTAGAAAATAATACTCTGTACTATAAATTATTTTCACGACTTTCATTGAAGGGTTCTTCCCCATTATCGTTATTTTGTTCCTTAACTCTCTCGGTTATTCCTGGTCTTGGATAAGTAGACTTCTCGGTTGTTTATCCTCAAATATTCCTGAAAAGACTCGGCATTATGCCTTCTTGTTTCCGACTTCAACGAATTTTCATAGGCATTGTTTTTTATGTATTTTACTCTTAGGGTTTTCTTTGTCCCCTCCATTCTTTTAAGGTTCATCTATTTTTATGCACTGTTATCTAGTGTTGAGCCTCTGTGAGACCACGTGGGGGTTGTAGTCCAGGATTTGAAAAACCCACACTGTGTATTGCATATTATATTGCATTTTTACTTGGGAACCCACCCTTCTGTAGGATTTATCAGGCCACCAGCTCGCATCTTATGATTGTAATGTATTCTTAAAGATTACTGTATTTCCATTTGGTACATAATATAATGTGGGGATTCTGTGTCCCGGACAATTCGTTAAGGAATACCCTTCATCATACAAATATTTGAATCTATAATAAATTCTTGGGATTTAATATGAGTATATATATATATATATATATATATATATATATATATATATATATATATATGTCCATAGTACTTCCTAGTGTATGTAATAAATTCGAGTCTCTAATGACATCAATACAGTCTAATCGTCATAGCCCTTTATTTCTATCAATACAGTCTAATCATCATAGCCCTTTAATTCTACCTGTGTATTTGGTCTATAATAAAATATATATGTTTAATTCTAAGCTCTCAAGTTTATTTCTAGAATTCTCTTACTAATGAGATATAGTAAGACTATTTGGTCTATAATAAAATATATATGTTTAATTCTAAGCTCTCAAGTTTATTTCTAGAATTCTCTTACTAATGAGATATAGTAAGACTGTACGAATTATACTATATTTACTTCATTCCAACAATTATAAATCAATAGGATGATTCATCCGGATATAAAAGGATGTCCTACAGAGATATGATTGTACATATATATGTATATTTAAATCTCAATTTTACTTCTGAAATCTCCTATAGTGTTGCACGATGTATAGTTTACATTCAAATTGAATATCTAGATGTAAATGAATCACCTATATAGTAGGGATTTTCTAGTACAATGTTCGAAATCATATTCTATTTAACATATATTTATCTTCCAATATACTTTCATAAATAAATTCCATCCCATCCAAGATACACAGAAAGGTTTCTCAACTTCTGCAATTAAAAATTGTAAGGGTTTGTCCTACATTTCACTTCGTTCCATCGGAATTTAACAAACAAAACAATTCATCTAGATTTAAACAGATGCATTCTAATAGCCAATAATTCAATAATATTCAACTAGAGAAGGAATAGATAAAACATATCTCATTAGTTTCCTAACAACAAATGGAACAACCAAGTTCCTCCCAACATTAGAACAGAACACACAATTTACTTGTCCCATTCACCCCCTAGCCTAACCATGAATCCATGAGGAAAAACTTAGAACTCCTCCTTAACAATAGTCCTTCAGTTTCAACAACTTCTCCTTGTCTCACACCAAGAAAGTAGTGTTCATAACACCAAGATATCATTCAATTTCCCCCAGTATACTAGGCAGTGTCTTGCCTCCTCCCATATGCTATATATTAAAAGCAATTGTACCTACGTCTTTTTACCCTTGGGAATTTTAGCAGCTTTCAAAATCCCCGATTTTTAGGGGCTTCCAATGGCCAAATTCTTGATTTTCCACTTGTCACATTCAACCCTGAGGTAGGTCCAACATGTTCCCGAGTCATGGAGTCATGGTCAAGTGATTTTAACCTAGTTGTTCCATTTGTCCCTCAACAATAAATGCAAAATATCTGGTTTCATACAAGTGTCATACTCAAATAGTTAGTTGGGTCAATCAGGTCTCTTCCCAATAGTCATAATCATCAATTACAATTAACTAATTTCTAAATTCAGAATTTCCATAAATGGAAAATAATTTTCCAATTTCGAATTTAAGTTGAGATAATAATATCTTATTTTTATGGATAAATTATATTATCTATTCTTTTGATTATATATTATTAAAATTGAAAAGGAGCTCTTGCAAATAAAAGTTATTTAATGTTGACATTAAAATTGAAATTAAAAGAAAGGGTTCATTTTTTATCATCACACTTAAATTTAACTTTTTCCTTGTAAATATCCATCCCAACTCTCTTTTCTATTATTATTTTATCTTTATTTGTTCTTGATAATGGGTGGGGTGTCCACTTAAATGTTGAACACTTCAAAGTTTTATACATAGTTTATCTCCTAAAAGTTCAAGCAATATTATAACTCACTATGAAAAGCTAAACACTTGGATTATGTATTATTTATTAAAAATATTTATATTTAATTATAAATAAAGTTACTTAATCGTTTTGATTTTAATTTTCCTATTGACATACATTAGATAATTTATTTGTGTGATGGATTTTGATGTATGTCATACATTTTGATGCATGGCATACATTTCCAAAGGGAATTTCTATGCAACACCTTTTTCTCACATTAAATATTCTCAAATAACTCCTCCCCCTCTATCATGTAATCCTATACTTAGTGAATTCTTGAACTATGTCTCATGCAAAGAACTTGACACAAAGCCATTTATCAACATGAAATTCTCTACGCATTATGTTCAACCACATGACTCAATCCTCCATGAAACTTGCCCCTCTACATTCCTACCACACCAAATGTCCCATACTTAGTGTCACTACAAGGAAAACACCTTCTTGCAGAGAATTTTACAAAATATCCCCCAAAAATCTATCCCTTCTCTGTTTATAGTAGAGGTTGTTAGTAGAAGCACGCAGACGAAAGTTTTTGTAGGGGTTTTTTATTGGTGTGCCTTTAAGGTCGACATGCATTGGTGCATATATGAATAATCAAGCATTGGCACGTCAATGTTCAAAAGCACTGTCATACTTTATAACAAAAATTACACTCACCAAATAAAGTGTAATGGTGACATTGAACATTATGCATTGGTGTGCCTCATCGTCGTTAAGTGCACCAGAGTAGGGTAAATAAATAAAAAATTACCAACCCAATTTTTATTGTTACAATGAATCTTGTTCTTCCAAACTCTCAAGCAAGCACCAATGCTCATTGTTATTCCAAACTCTCAAGTAAGCACCAATTCTCATCGTCCTTCCAAAGACGCCATGTTTTTAGTGCTCTACATCTACTTTAATAACTCCATTAGTAGATTATTAACATTTCCAAAATTTATAAATTACAAAAAAAATTCATTTCTCTCAATGGTGAAACCATGCCTCCTCACGACACAAGAGGCGAGGTAAATTGTTTATTACCTTACTATTTTCATTTTCATCCAATCAAAAATTGAATTTAGCTTGAAACATGGATTTTTTTTCAATTTTTTTTCCATTGTGTGCAGTGTGACTAAACACTTAGGCTCGCCATAAAGTATTTCATACTAAGTTAAATTCACAATGAGAACTGCAACTGGTGTGCCTCATATATATGTTTGTACTAGTTCCATTCAAGATAGAGAACTACAATAAACTATAAAAAAAAGAGGTGCATCCTTTGAAACACCCTACAACTAATGCATAATTGGTTTCGACCCGCATCGATCCATTTCACTTAATTAACCACACCGTAAACTTCACGATTTATAAAATTTAATATAGTGTTGCAACCATTTTAACCAAACACATCGGTATTGTTTACAAAACCACACCAGGATATATATATTTCTTGAAATGGCATAGTGAGGCATCTCATTGGATGCCTCATTCTTGGTGCTCCATCCTCTACAACAAACTGTAGGAAAAAATGTTGGTGTTCCACTATCATAGTGGCAACGATGTGTTAATAGTAACACATCACAATGCTTCAGATGTGATAGTGCAATTTAACCTAGTGGTGCCCATCTATCCAACAAACGCATCGGTGTTGTAAAGACAATGAGAGTGGGATGATTTTTTAACAATCATTTAGAGCCATGTGAATTATTAGATGAGTCATTGCAATCCAAGGAAATGTGACAATAATCATGGTGCATCAATGTGTAAATGATAAATGTATGCACCACGACATGTTTTGAAAAAAAAACATTGCAATTTGTCTTATGTAAGGCTCTCCTCGCAATGCGTTAGTAATACAACGCACAACTAGACATCATGTTGGTGCTCTGGTAAAACCATTGAACCGATCATTTTAGTTTAAAAAAGGGAACTCGTGATTTTTTCCAACAAAATTTTTAGCATTGCATTGAATCTTTGTTAATGAAATGACCGAGTGTAGTTAAAAGCATTGTACCGGTGTGGAGCATCCTATGAGATGCATCACTCCAATATGTAGTGGTGCGAAAATAAACATGGAATCGGTGTATATTAGTAGAAAAATCACACGATGGTCTTGTTTTTCGAATAAAGAGAACCATCGGTGGGATGTATGTGCTATTTTTGGTGCACCGATTACTTTTTAATATTTTTTTTCAAAAAAAAATTAGTTATAGATTTTTTAAAATACATGTCATTTGTATGTACATATTTTTTATAATTTTAATTTATTTTATATATATACATCTGCCTAACAATATTTGTATGTGAATTAGATATGGCGACAATGAGAGGAGGAGCACTAGTGCTAGTAGTAGGTCAAGACACACACATTTGTGTGTGAGTGGGAGGTGAGGGAGAGGGAGGGGGAGTTGTTCCCTCACCCTATTTCATAGTCGACACAATACCTTTTGGTTTTTGTTGGCCTCTTAAAGTTTTATCAAGAGGGTACATCCATTAGGGGGAACTCGTTGTTGTTCATTGGATTTACCTCTTGTTTATGTAGAGCTTTTTTTTCCTTCATATTTTATGTGTTAAGATTCTTTAATTTCACCTTTATTAGTTTTCTATATTGTAATTTGTAATCAAACTATATGCATTAAGAAAAACAATTTGGTATGACCACCACTATTGTTAATTAGTTGAAGGGATTGCATAATGTAATGTGTAGGCCAAATTTGTGTGAATTGGAAATAAATAAAATATAATTTGTGTTACATCTAGTTTTATCATCTCTTCCTTGCATGGAATGTTTATGCAAATAGAGAGCTCTAGATTATAGGAGTTTGAGTCCATTTCAACCCTATTTTATGTTCTTTTAATATAAACATTGGCATACACCTGCAAGTTACATCACAAGTGTAATCATGTTGAATTCATTATGATGCCCAACTCTTGCACTTATTCATTTGTTGAATTCATTGTTTAGATTCCCAACAAACCATTCTTTCTTCATCTCAATTTTGCAATGACGTCCTTACTCATTGTTAGGATCAAGATTAAATGTTCTCCTTTCTTTCACGTATCATTACGTGATTCAAATGGATATTGGTGGACACCCACCTATTCCAACTCGTTCCTTGTGTCTGCTTTTTTTGTTCTACGTGTTATTTTGTACTACTTTGTAATTGTGAGTTATACACTTTTGGGGATGTTTGAAGCCCCACACATCCTCCAGGTGGATACGGGTGACCTCTCGCCTAATCCAACTCACTTATTTTGTATGTTTTCATGTCAACACATCTTCTTGTATTTCCAAGGTTGTTTTGGGGCCCTAAACGTTGATTTTTTGGCTCGCCACAGTCAAACTGTAAACGAAGTTAGAGTTTGATCGAAGAATGTGTATTTCTCCCAAAAACCTTTCTAATGGACTATCACACACCTAAAACGAAGGTCATATGCAAAATTTACTACCTTTGGAAGTTTAGGTACCAAATTACACCAACTTACCCATAGGGCCCACATGAATTTTTGCATTTTACCTTCTAGGGTTAGGTTTTTGGATGTCTAGGGTTTTGGAATTCATGAGTAATATAAAAAATGCCTATGGAGCATCATTGTAATCCATTATGCTCAGATGGATGCTCGTAGTAGTCACATCTCTTCTCAGAGATAGCTACCACCATTTGAGCAAGTGTTTCAGTTATACAGTTTTACAGTTTCAACCTATTTCATTATTTAATAGAAGATATTGTTCACTAGATATTTGTGTTATTCTTCATATTTTTGTGGTTACTGTCTTCAATATGTTAATTAGTTTGTTCCGCTCCTAAATCTGAATCAGTGGTATCAGCGGTGTGATATTCATTTTTTTTCTTTGTGGATGTCCTCGACAAGATTTGGGTACAAGAAGTTGGGACTCAAACCAATCAATCCAGTACAATATCGGCCACGCCGAGCCGAACAAAAACCCATGGGGGATGAAAATAAAGATGATGGAGCAAGAGATCCTATTAAAATTTTGCTCAAGGAATCCCTCGTGTAGGAATACTATTAAAATTTACGAAATGATGGACAACTTCATGCAGATCCTTCAATGGCTACCCACGGGAGAAGCATATTCATCAAGCAACCATGCAACCCCCTTCAAGATACATGTAAATTTTGATATTTTTTTATTTGAAGGACTCATAGATGCGGATGTTGTAGATAAATGGTTGAATCTGCTCAAAGGATATTTTTTGGTCCACAATTTTTTCGATAGCGAAACTATCACTTTTTCACTCCTCAAGGTCGTTCCCCATGTTAAAGACTGGTGCGATACTTACTCTGAGCAAAGGGCCATGGAGGAATCTATAATGTTTGTGGTGGACCCTACAAGGGATTCCTTCTAGGATTACATTAAAGAACAATACTACCTTGTTGGAAGTTACGAGGACCAGTACACTAGATGGACCACCCTACGTCAAAAAAGGGACAAGATAGTACCATATTTCACTAATATTTTACATACCCTACACACCAAATTGGATATCAAATACTCTAAGCTTCATCTCGTGCTCAAATACCGTGGTTGTTTGCATAGATACATTCAAATAGAAATGGATTTTGTGGACATTTTATCATTGGGCACGGCTTATAGATATGTTTCCAAGATCGAGTAGAAATTTAAACAGAAACGACAAGGTTTTGGATCTGCAAACCCCTCAAAACCGAAGCAGGGAAAAGGTATCCCCAACACACAAAACAAGGGACCAAATCAAGATTTTCGCCCTCAGGAAAACCATTCCAAGCTACAACACAAGAAGGGAAATGAGAAGACAAAGAAGGACAAGGGAGAATGGTGTGAGTACCACAAAAATTGTTGGCACAACACCGAAGGATGTCACTCCAAGTTGTCCCTCTTGGTCGAGTTGAAGGCTTTTGGTTAAGAGGTTGATTCTAATTCTGATTCAAATCATGAACAAGGGAAGTGGATTATCGATGTTGAACCTAGTTCCACTGTCACGACCACCAAAGTTCGGCCAAGAAAGCCATAGGAACCAGAGGAAGGGTGTAACATCCCACTCTTGCATGCACTGAGCGAACTTATTATTTGAGGACACTTTCTTGCAAGTGATCCAGATTATTATACTATTTGGCATTTGATTATGATTATGAGACATTATGGATATGACGAAATGTTATTTTGATGTATTGATATAGATAAGTTCTATTGACTCAGTTCTCATGAGTGTGCAGGATTTTGGACCTCGAGGATGCAGAGGAATCAATGAAACCCTTGGACTCTCGATCGAGTCAGGGAGTGGACTATTGGGGTTTAATTGTTTTATATATTACATATGTGCATCTGATTAGATGTTATGATTATGGATTTTATTTCTGACATGATTCGTTGATGATGCACGTTGACGATAGCTTGCCAACCAAACTCACATGTGGAGTAGAGGGGTCATGCACGACTACCAGATATGTTGAGGGAGAGGTGTGGAAAGCAGCCCTGCCACATCCTACTAGCACTCTTGTTGTGGCTCAAACTGTAGCTTAACGACTACCTAGTTCGAGACAACCCACGATGTCATGAGCGCAGACTGCGACAGTCACTCACGATGATTCTAAGGGGTGTGTAATAAGGCAGGGGCCTTATTCCTTAGAATCCCTTAGTCTCCCACAAGATCACCTAATGGAGTATTGACTCTAGGGATTTTTTATGTCTACCAAGTCAGTCAAGAGGCGAGTAGCACCCTTGGAGAATGTAGTGCGTCCTGAAGGGCACGTTGTGCAAGAAAAATGAAAAAAGGTGAGTGGCACCTTTGGAGCACGTAGTGAGTCCTGAAGGGCATGTTGCAAAAGAAAAATGGAAAGAGGCGAGTGGCACCCTTGGAGCACATATTGCATCCTGAAGGGCATGTCGCACAAGGGAAACAGAATGAGGTGAGTGGCACCCTTGGAGCACCTAGTGTGTCATGAAGGGCATGTCACATTGTTAACTAATAAGTGAATAAACCTAAATGATGTTAGAATGAATATTGTGATAAGAAATATTTAAAAAAAAATTCCCTAATAAAATGTTTCGTAGCCTAGGAAAATAAAACCTAAGTTTGAGTGATACTTGTGGTAAAAAAATATATATATAAAAAAAATTAATACTAATAATCATCATTAAACATGTGACGAGAAGGGGGTAAGAAATTCAATTAATTTATAAAAAAAAACAATATAAAATTGGGGAATTAAG
The DNA here is from genome assembly GCA_010110895.2 of Picea sitchensis. Classification (NCBI taxonomy): domain Eukaryota; kingdom Viridiplantae; phylum Streptophyta; class Pinopsida; order Pinales; family Pinaceae; genus Picea; species Picea sitchensis. The sequence goes on along the minus strand of SNQJ01S0001952.1, from coordinate 109,481 downwards.
TTTTAAAATGGGGGGAATAATTGTTTGTTACATGTGCTAATTAAAAATTTTAACTAAAATGAAAAAGGGGAAAAAGGGTAAAGTCTACACTTTCTAATTTGAGTTTTAGATAAAAAGGGGAAGTGGGAAATTTAAATCAATTAGGAAACTAAGGGGAAAATGGGGAAACATAAAGAGAAAGGGAAACATAAGGAAAAAACAGAATGACTAACTTAGAAAGGAATCTTGCCTTTAAGAACTTTCTGAATTGAATTCAACTAGTAAATTAGTAAGGGGGTAAGTCATTAAAATGTGTAAGGGAATATGGGTACACCTAGGAGTGATTCTAGGAATTATTTTAGGTGGGTGAGGGAAATAGGAGTACTTAAATAATTAATGAAATTAATTTATGGTGCAACGGAGGGGATGGGTGACACAGGTACGGGGAAGATTTTTCGGAATTAAATTATTGAACAATAAATTAAATGGGAAATTGGGAAAGAAATGAATTAGAAACTCTATATAAAGGAGGGAGGAACAGGAGGATGGATCTCTTCTGTCATGCATAACGTTATGTTGCATAATTTTAGACTTGACTGAATTATCTTGTGAGAGTTGGGATACCCAACTCGGTGAGGAGTGGTAGCTCGGCCTCGCGAGGCGAGATGGGAGCCACATGTTCTCCAGTTTAGTGTGTGTGGCCCCTTTGTGGCTCAGGGAGCTAAGGGGAAGAAGAGTACCCCTAGCATTCATTGGGAGGTACCGGTGAAGTCACATCGATCAGCAAGTGCGATCCAGACAGAGTGCACTGGAAAATGACTTGGAGCAGTCGACTTGGGCTATTGTACGCTTGCTTTTATTTTGCATGTTATAATATTACCTTACGCTTTCATTTCTATAATTTTGACTGTGTAAAGAAGGTGTTAAGTTAGCATTTTAAATGAGAACTTAAAATTCCTCATAGCCTTATGCTCGTTGCTTGACTCGTTTCCCTTGGAATTTGATTCATGAATGTGTGACTGTCCTATTAGTTTTATTGATTTTTTGTGACGAGTTGTTCTCTTTACTTCGTCCTCATCCCTAGTTCGCCAGTGCACACCTGAGCAGTCGACCAAGAGTTGAATCAATGGTCGTCACTTTGGTGCATAGCAACCTATAGAATCTAATGCCCCTTTTTTCTATGTGTGGATGATGAGCGAAGGATGTCTGCTCAGCTCTCTACCCCTATTGATTGTTCTTGGTTGATGAATTGCATTGTGTCTTTTGTGAATGAGTACTTTTGCAATTGTTTATCCTTTACTTCCGCGATCCACTTATTACCCTCTATGTTTTATGAGATTATCTCTGTGTTTTTAATGAAATGTCGTCTACATTTTTAATGATATTCTCGATGAATTTATTATGTGGTTTTTATACATCTGGTCTACCTTTTTCTCTGTGAATTTTACCTTATAATTTTACACCTCTAGCCTGCGATTTTACCTCTCGACATTATTATTTTTGATGAATTTATCTTGCATAATTTCCCACTCGAATGACAGTTTATAAATTATTTTGGACTACATTTGTTTTTTAGTGTATTGGCTCGAGATATTACTTGGGATACTCTGAGTGCAATTTTGAGGCATTTTTTTTTTACCATTTGTACTGCGATTTTTATTAACAAACTCAGTGTTAGAACTACGATTTTCATTACCATGTTGAGTACAATAGAACTCGTCAAATTGAATGGGACAACGTAATTATAATACGTTTTTTCATATAAATTGTAAATATATTAATGTGGATATGTTGAGCAACGTATTTATATATATGACTGTGAAATACACTGAAGGACAATGAGCTACTCATTGTTGATAAAGATATATATTTTTTGTTTTCCTTAATATTTCGATGTATATTTGATATGCTTGCATTTTGTGCCTACGTTATTAGGATTTTTACATGCCTTCGTTATTGCGATTTTTACATGCATGTGTTATTTGATTTTACATGGTTGTGTGTTATGGTTGTGATTTTACATGGATATGTGTTATGGATGCTTGTTATGGATGTGATTTTACATGGTTGTGTGTTATGCCTACGTGTTAAGGATGCGATTTTACATGCTTGTGTGTTAAGGCTCTGTGTTATGCGCAGTGCCTAAATTGGCTATCACCGTAATGTAAGGGAGTTATATTTCTATCAATTTTGTGTTTTGATTTTATGAGGATCTCACCATAATGTATTCACCGTCTAATGCTATCATTACAGTGATTCTATACATTGTTATTGGGATTCTATCATGACAACGATTCATAGTCTTATGATTTTATGGTATCCCGGGCTATCAATGAAGATCTTAAATGTTATGACAATTTAATTATGTTGTCAGTAAATGTCAGTACTCAACGCTTTTAATGCTTATTGAGAGCCTTAATTGTATTTGACTATTATGATAGCTATATCGATAACATTTTTATTATGAGTAATTGTGTAATAATAAGGCAGCACAATAGTTTTATTGATAAATTTTGTATTTGACTGTTAAGAAAGTTATGTTCAATATTTTATTGACAACAATAGCTTAAACTGATGGCCAATGATTTATTTGGTTTCTAGAGAAGAAAAACTTCACATAAAACTTCCCTTCAGGAACTTTTAATTCAACCCCTCTTTTTACACTTAAATGACTTAACTAATTTACCCATTTAAGTAAATTGTGATCTGGGAAGAAAATAGAAGTAGATTGTTATAAGAAATAATAGCTATTAATGTTAAAAGATGAAAAAGTTTTAGTGTTTGTTGTCTTTTTATTAAACATAATAGGATTATCTTTTCTTGGGAAAAGGTGAAATGGTGGGTTAATAAGGCTGTTAGACATAAAGGTTGTAGGTGTAATCATTGATTATCTTGCACAATCTTAATGGACACGAGTTTAGTAGATGTATCAACTAAAACCCTTAATAGCCTTTAGTTATTTGGTACTTATGCACCTTGAGCCTTAGGTCAAGTTGGAAGGGGTGATTGGTCTTGTTGATACACCACAGGTTTCCTTGTACGAAACAAGAATACTCTGGTCCTTCGCACAATTTAATTTGAGTGTTATCATGCATCTTGTCGATATGTTTCTTAGGGTGTGGATGTAGTCCTCATGTCAGTAACTTGGCTCCTAGCGAGTTGGATTCATATATATTCCTTGGTCTAGATAGGTTAGGTAGCACCAGGGTTATCACCGCACCTATCACCTAGGGACATCATGAGTCCTGATGAGGGGATCATGGTGCGTCCTATGGGATAGGGGTAAATGTTAACATGGTCAGAGCCTATGCCTTCCATGTGGATGTTGTTGATCATTGTAAGTTTTCTATTGGTGCATGGGTTGAAAAACTTCCTGCGTTTGGTAGCACACCATCGAGGTTCTAGTTAACTAGCCATCGAGGTCATTGTGTTGGTATGGGGATGTTGTCCCTTAGCTTGTAGGCGTGGTCATGTTTTTGTCGGGAAGGTAGTCATTTCTCCTTGTTGTTTTACGCACGTTTCACCCAGTTGCTCGTGTGTTAGTGCATGGAGTCATGGTTGTTTGTTTCCTATTCTACGAGCATTGTGTTTGCCGTCATATGTGTTGTTTAGCTGAAATCATCATTGTCGTCCTGTTTAAAAAAATGTTTTCACTTTCTTCTTCACTTGTAGTCGTAACGAAGGGGTCGTTACATATGGTATCAGAGTGGGTTCAACCCACAACTTGGGATCACTACGACTTTCGTTGATATGATATTTGATTATAATGTTGCTAATTAAGTTGACTTGTATTTGTGTAGGTAATCATGGTTAGAGGTTGTCGTGGAGGCAGACGATGGGGTGCTAGGGGTGGAGGCACAATGTCGCCGGTAGAATCCATGCATGAGAGGTCTAACCCCTAGGGAGATGAAAAGGTTTCTGGGTAGGAGCAGATAGCAGTGGGTGATGTGGTTGGGTTGATAAGGTCTTTTCAACACATGTCTGAGGAACTGATCAGTCGTTTGGATAGAGAGGAGGCCACGACACTGACACCCGGTGAATGTCCACTGCGCGCTTAGGTGAGTACTGGTATCATTCACCATGAACTCGAGAAGGTCAAATTTCCCAATTTCTTTGGTTCCCTGGATGGTGCAGCCGTCGAGGCATGGTAAGAGAATATGGTGATGTGATTTTCACTTTGCAACTTTACCTCCAACATGAAGGTCCACATGGTGGTATTTCAATTGAAGGGGAGCGCTCTTCTATGGTGGAAGATGCTCCTGCTGCAACTAAACATGGTCGTCGAGGATGTGTCATGGGAACTGTTCGAGGAATGTTTCCGAGAGAGGTACCTTTTATAGGAATTCATTGAGAGTCACCTCAACGAGTTCAATGCCTTACCACAGGGAGGTCGTATATTTCCTGAGTACGAGGCTCGTTTTATGGAGTTTCTTTAGTATGCTCCGCACCTTAATACTGAGAAAATCAAGGTCAACAGATTCTTGTTTGGTCTTAACATCATCATACATGAAAAGGTTAGGATTATGATGCCTTGGACCTTGCATGATGTCGTCCAGAAGGCCATCATAGAAGAGGAGGATATTTACAGCGGGGCTCAGAGCATGACTCCAACCAGGCAGGCAGGGCAGGTATCATCCGGTGCGCTGCAACATCAAACACCAGCTAGACATACGCCAGGATATCGTGGCTTCCAGAGAGGATCCGCTTTCACTACACTTCAGTGACCTCAGCAGTGGACACCTTATTGGGGACCACAACATCAACAACAACATCGACTGTAGCAACAACAATTTAGGCATGTTCAACAGAACATACCAGGATTCCATGTTGTTGGGCTGTCAGCTTCTACTTCAGGTACCAGGAGTACTGGACCGAACAAGGGGTGTTGGACATGTGAGGAGCCACAGTACCAGCGTGACTACCCAATGGAGAGGACTAGAGCATATGGATCAACCAAACCCACTACCGTGGGATATTTTGGCAAGGACCATCTGATTCATGTAGCGGTGAATAACTGCCAGGCAGAGCACCATTCAACTATGCTCCAGATGCCAGGTACCGTCGCTGACCAGACCCTTAGTATTTTGATAGATCCATTTTCTATCGAGAGTTTCATTTCTAGTGCAGTGCTAAAAATGATTAAGGTAAAGGAAAATGAACAAGATGAGTTTAGCTTTATAGAGATGGATTCGGGAGCCAAAAAAAGTTTGGAGGAAAGGTTACAGTCTTTACCCTTAACCTGGGTGATTTTTTCACTATGGCCAACCTCTATGTCATGATCTTAGGATATTATGACATCGTGATTGGTATGGACTAGTTGGAATCGCATGAGTAGATACTCAATTGTAAGACAAAATGGTTGAGTTTGGTCGATGATGAGGGACAAAGACACATGATTGTAGGACAGAACCAGGGAGTTTCCCTGAGGTTCTTCTCTTTCTTCCAGTTACGGAAGAGATTTCACAAGGGATGTAATATTTTTTTGATCCTTACGTTAAATGAAAAAGGAGTAGCAGAAGGTCTAGAACACCTTTCGATGGTGAGAGAGTATGCAGAATTTTTTTCGGAGGAGTTACACCATAGACCTAAAACTGGGGACTAAACCAATAGCGAGAACTCCTTATCGTATGTCAACCCCGGAGTTACAAGAGTTGAGAATGCAATTGAAGGAGTTGTTGGACCTGGGACTTATACGTCCGAGTGGGTGCACATGTTATCTTCATACGAAAGAAGGATGGGTCATGGAGACTCTGCATTGACTACCGTCAATTAAATAAGGAAACGATCAAGAATCAGTATATCTTGTCGAGGATTAATCATTCGTTCGATCATATGAATGGTGCGACGGTGTTTTCAATGATCGATTTGCGATCAGGTTATCACTAGTTATGGATCAAGGAGGATGACATCCCTAAGATTGCCTTTAAGATGAGGTTTGGACATTATGAGTTTATTGTTTTATCATTTGGACTAAAAAACACCCCAAGGGTATTTATGAGTTTGATGAACGGGGTGTTCCGCGAGTACTTAGACAAGTTCATCCAAGTATTCATTGACGATATTTTGATTTACTCTCGGATGAAGGAGGAGAATGACGAGCACTTGGGCTTGGTACTATAGTTTCTGTGAGAGAACAAATTGTCTAGGAAGTTTTCCAAATGATCGTTTTATCAATTGATGATTCACTACTTAGGGCATGTCATCTCTGGCAAAGGTATCATCATGGATCCAACAAAATTCGAGTCTATTATTGAATGGCCTATGATGACGAGTGTCCTAGAAGTGTGTATCTTCACGGGTTTAGCAGGATACTATCGATGGTTGGTCAAGTGATTTTAGAAGATAGAAAATTCGATCACGGAATTGCAGAAGAAGAAAAATAGGTTTGTTTGGACCGAGAAATGCACAGAAGCATTTCGAAGGCTCAAAGAGATGTTGAAAACAACACTGATACTAAAGGTCCCTGACATGGACATGGACTTCTTGGTATGCAGTGATGCATCCAAGGAAGGTTTAGCCAGAGTCTTGATGCAAGATGGTCGACTGATCTCTTACATCTCGAGGAAACTGAAAACGCATGAGGAGAACTATGCGATGCATGATTTAGAGTTTTTATCCATTGTATATGCCTTGATGGTTTGGAGACACTACATTGTTGGACAAAAATTTGAACTAAATATGGACCACTGCAGACTAAAGAACATATTTACGCAAAGCGACCTGCATGCGCGACAATGGCGATGGTCAGAATTTCTTAGTGAGTATGACTTAGAGATTACATACATAAAAGGAACAATGAACCAAGTGGAAGATGCATTGATTCAGAGACACACATATTTTTATTGTTGCCTTTTCAGAAGAATCTACGTGAAAATATTCTAACTTTACAGCGCGACGAGGATTGGTACAAAGAGGTAGAGGATTTTATCAAAAAAAACACAATGATGGTACCAAGATTTGAAGGATTTACATTTGACGACGATGGATTATTGAGGTTTAAAAATCAGATTTATGTACCCCCGAATGACGAGTTGAGGAGTTTGATCCTAAACGAGGCTCACAAAATCGTGTACATGGCCCACCCACGAAGATGAGGGTGGACTTTAAACCCTTATTCTTCTTACAGGGAATGAAGACAAACATAGTCAACTATGTGGCTAGATGTCTAGAATGTCAGTAGGTAAAGGATGAACATAGACATCCAGAAGAATTACTACAACCACACGTTATTCCAGAATTGAAATGGGAGGTTATTTCGATGGATTTCATTGTTGGATTTCCACTTATGGAAAGGGGACATGCCTCGATTTTTGTGGTAGTAGACACTCTGATGAAGAGTGCTCATTTTATTCTGGTGCATATGACATATCAGGAACCTGACATAGCTAGATTTTTCATCAGTGAGATTGATGAGGCTTCATGGCGTACCTAAGAGGATTATATCTCATTGAGGATCAGTGTTTACTGGACGATTTTGGACTAGTTTCCAAGAGGCCTTGGGAACCCAACTTAACTTTATTATTTCATATCACCTGGAGACTAACGGGAAAACTGAACAAATGAACCAAACCTTGGAATACATGTTGCGCATGTACATGATGGACAAACAAAAGCGTTGGGAATAATTCTTTCCACTGGTAGAATTTTCTTATAACAACAGCTACCAAAGCACCATTAATATGGAACCTTTCGAGTTCCTTTATTGGCGACCATTTCATATGCCTTTCAGTTGGGATTGTATTGAGGATAGGGTCCTGATGGGACCAGAAGAGATTAAAGAAATGGAAGAGAAAATGAAAACAATAAGACAAGGGATCAAATAAGTGCAGGATCGACAGAAGAGTTATGTCGATGCACATCGTGTCGACCGTAGTTACGAAGTTGGCTATCAAGTCTTCTTGCAGGTAAAACCGCATAATAGTTTGATCAAGTTTGGAAAGGGATATAAACTCTCTCCTAGGTTTGTGGGAACTTTTAAGATTGTGGAGAGGAATGGGCATGTGGCCTATCAACTAGCCTTGCCTGATTCTTTGAGGCATATGCATGATGTTTCACGTATCTATTTTGAGACATTATATTAGTGATCCTACACAGTTTATTGACATGAGTTCATTGCATGTATCAGATGAGGGGGTGCTCACGGCTATGTTGATCCGTATCCTGGATCATTTCTTTTGGTAGCTACGACATTGAACAATAGATCAGGTCAAGGTCAAGTAGGACAACTATAGTATGCACTTGGCGACTTGGGAGGATGCATATGATATGCGCCATCAATTTCCATTTTTTTTCATAGATAGACTTATGATATTGTGATACACAGTATTTTGGTAGTTATATATTGTGAAACTTTGGGACAAATTTTATACCAAGAGGGGGTGTATGTAACATCCTACTCTTATGCGTAGTGAGTGAACTTATTCTTTGAAGACACTTGGTTGCAAGTGATCCAGATTATTATACTATTGGGAATTTGATTATGATTATGAGACATTATGGATATGATGACATGTTATTTTGTTGTAATGATATAGACATATGTTATTGACTCAGTTCTCCTAAGTGTGCAGGATTTTAAACCTCGAGGATGCAGAGGAATCAATGAAACCCTTGGACTCTGGATCGAGTCAGGGATTGGACTATTGGGGTTTGATTGTTGTATATATGACATATGTGCATCTGATTAGATGTTATGATTATGGATTTTATTTATGACATGATTCATTGATGATGCAGGTTGATGATAGCTTGTCAACCAGACTCACATGTGGAGTAGAGGGGTCATGCACGACTACCAGAGACATTGAGGGAGAGGTGTGGACAACATCCCTGCCAAATCCTACTAGCACTCTCACCATGGATCGAACTGTAGTTTAACGACTACCTAGTTTGGGAAGAACCATGATGCCTTGAGGGAAGAGTGCGACAGTCACTCATGATGATTCTAAGGGGCATGAAATAAGGCAGAGGCCTTATTCCTTAGAGGCCCTTAGTCTCCCACAAGATCACTTGACAGAGTATTGACTCCAGGGGTTTTTGATGTCTACCAAGTTAGTTAAGAGGCAAGTCACACCCTTTTAGCACGTAGTATATCCTGAAGGGCACGTCGAGCAAGAAAAATAGAAAAAGGCAAGTGGCACCTTTGGAGCATGTAGTGCATCATGAAGGGAACATCACGCAACAAAAATGGATAGAGGCGAGTGGCACCCTTGGAGCATGTAGTGCATATTAAAAGGCATGTCGCGCAAGGGAAAAAAAATGAGGCAAGTGGCGCCCTTGGAGCACCTAGTGTGTCTTGAAGGGAACGTCGTGTTGTTAACTAATAAGTGAATAAACCTATATGGCCTTAGAACGAATATTGTGATAAGAAATATTTAAAATACAAATCCCTAATAAAATGTCTCCGAGCCTAGGAAAATAAATTCTAAGTCTGAGTGATACTTGTGGTAAAAAAAAACAATAATAAATAAATAAATAATACTAATAATCATCATTAAACATGTGACGACAAGGGGGTAAGAAATTCAATTAATTTATAAAAAAAATCAACTTGCTTTGGGGGATTAAATTTTAGATAGGGGGGAATAATTGTTTGTTACATGTGCTAATTAAATTTTTTAACTAAAATGAAAAAGGTGAAAAAGGGTAAAGTCTACACTTGCTAATTTGAGTTTTAGATAAAAAGGGAAAGAGGGAAATTTAAAAGAATTAGGAAACTAAGAGGAAAAGGGGGGAAACATAAGGAAAAATTAGAATGACTAACTGAGCAAAGAATATTGCCTTTAAGAACTTTCTCAATTGAACTCAACTAGTAAATTAGTAAGGGGGCAAGTCAATAAATTGTGTAAGGGAATATGGGGACACCTAGGAGTGATTCTAGGAATGATTTTAGGTGGGTGAGGGAAATAGGAGTAATTAAATAATTAATGAAATTAATTTCTAGTGCAATGAAGGGGATGAGTGACACATGTACGGGGAGGATTTTTTTGAATTAAATTATTGAACAATAAATTAAATTGGAAATTGGGAAAGAAATGACTTATAAACTCTATATAAAGGAAGGAGGAGGAGAAGAATGGATCTCTTCTATCATGCATAATGTTACGCTGCATAATTTTAGACTTGATTGACTTATCTTGTGGGAGTTTGGATACCCATCTTGGTGACGAGTGGTAGCTCAGCCTTGTGAGGAGAGATGGGAGCTAGTTGTTCTCTGGTTTAGTGTTTGTGGACCCTTTGCAGCTTGAGGGGCTAAGGGGGAAGAAGAGTACCCCTAGCATTGGTTGGGAGGTACCGATGAAGTCACATTGATCGACATGCGGGAGCCGGATAGACCTTGCGGGAAAACGACTCAGAGCGGTAAACTCGGTTTACGATACACTTGCTTTTATTCTACATGGTAGATTATTATTTACCTTACGCTTTCATTTATGTACTTTTTACTGTGTAAAGAAGGTGTTAACTTATCATTTTAATTGAGAAATTAAAATTCCCCATAGACTTAAGCTCATTGCTTGACTCAATTCCCTTAGCATTCGATCCCTGAATGTGTGATTGTCCTATCAATTTTATTGATTTGTATTGAAGAGTTGTGCTCTTTACTTCGGCCTCATCTCTAGTTCATCACTCCATGCCCGAGCAGTCGGTGAGGAGTTGAATCAACAGTCGTCACTTCGGTGCATAGTGACCTATAGATTCTAATGCCCTACTTTTTTGTGTGTGGATGATAAGCGAAGGATTTTTTCCCAGCTGTCTACCCCTGTTGATTGTTCTTGGTTGATCGATTTCCTTGCTCCTTTTGCGAATGAGTACTTCTGCGATTGTTTATCCTTTCCTTCTGTGATCCTCTTATTACCCTCTATGTTTGATGAAATGATCTTTTCATTTTTAATGAAATGTCATCTTCATTTTTAATGCTTTTCCCGGAGAATTTACTATTTGGTTTTTATACATCTGGTCTCGCTTTTTCTCTCCAAAATTTACCTTACAATTTCACACCTCTGGCCTGCGATTTTACCTCTACACATTAATATTTTTTATGAATTTAGCTTGTGTAATTTCCCACTCGAATGACAGTTTATAAATTATTTTGGACTACAATTTTTTTTCGGTGTCTTGGCTAGAGATATTACTTGGGATACTCTCCAATCTTCACCCTTTTTTTTTACTGTAATCATTACCATGTTGAGTGTAATTTTGAGGCATTTTTTTTTACTGTTTTGACTGTGATTTTTATTAACAAACTCAGTGTTAAACTGTGATTTTCATTACCCTATTGAGTGCAATAGAACTCGGCAAATTGAATGGGACAACATAATTATAATACGTTTTTTCATATAAATTACATATATATTAATGTGGATATGTTGAACAACGTTTTTATATATCTCACTGTGAAATACATTGAAGGACCGAAAGCTACTCATTATTGATAAAGATATATATTGTCTATCTGCATTAATATTTCAATGTAGATTTGATATGCCTGCGTTTTGTGCCTATGTTATTACGATTTTTACATGCCTGCATTTTTGCGATTTTTACATGCATGTGTTATTCGATTTTACATGGTTGCGTGTTATGGATGCGATGTTACATGGCTGTGATTTTACATGGCTATGTGTTATGACTGTCTGTTAAGGCTATGATTTTACAGGCCTACGTGTTATGCCCAATTCCTAAATTGGTTATCGCCATAATGTAAGCGAGTTATATTTCTTTCACTATTGTGTTGCGATTTTATGAGGATCTCACAGTAACGTATTCACTGTCTAATGCTATCATGACAACGATTCTAGACATTATTATTGGCATTTTATAATGAAAGTGATTCATAGTATTATGATTTTATGGTATGCCACGCTATCGGTGAAGATCTTAAATGTTATGACAATTTAATTATGTTGTCAGTAAATGTCAGTACTCAATGCTTTTAATGCTTATTGACAGCCTTGATTGTACTTTATTGTTATGATAGCTATATCAACAACATTTTTATTATGAGTAGTTGTGTAATAATAAGGTAGCACGATAGTTTTATTGATAGCTTTTGTATTTGACTGTTAAGAAAGTTATGTTCAATATTTTATTAATAGAAATTGCTTAAAGTGATGGCCAATGATTTATCTGGTTTCTAGAGAAGAAAAACTTCACATAAACCTTCCCTTCAGGAACCTCTAACTCAACCCCCCTTTTTACACATAAATGACTTAACTAATTTACCCGTTTAAGTAAATTGTGATCCGGGAAGAAAATAGAAGTAGATTTTTATAAGAAATAATAGCTATTAATGTTAAAAGCTTCAAAAAATTTAGTATTTATTGTTTTTTTCATTAAACGTAATAGGATTATATTTTGTTGGGAAGAGGTGAAATGGTGGGTTAATAGGGTTTTTAGACATAAAGGTTGTAGGCATAATGGTTGATTATCTTGAGCAATCTTAATGGACGAGAGTTTAGTAGATGTATCAACTAAAACCCTTAATAGCCTTTAGTTATTTGGCAGTTATGCGCCTTGCCCCTTAGGTCGAGATGGAAGGGGTGATTGGTCTTATCGATACACCACAGTTTTCCTTGTAGGAAATAAGAATCCTCAGGTCCTTCGCGCAATTTAATTTGAGTGTTATCATGCATCTTGTCGATCTGTTTCTTGGGGTGTGAGTGTATTCCTCATGTTCGTAACTCGGCTCCTAGCGAGTTGGATTCATATAGAGTCCTTGGTCCAAATAGGTTAGGTAGCATCGGGGTTATCATCACACCTATCACCTAGGGACATCATGAGTCTTGATGAGGGGATCATGGTGCACCCTATGGGATATAGGCGAATGATAACTTGGTCATAGTTTGTGCCTTCCATGTGGGTGTTGTTGATCGTTGTAAGTTTGTTATTGGCGCATGGGTAGAATGCCTTCCTACATTTGATAGCATGGAATTGAGGTTCTAGTTAACTGGCCATCAAGGTTTTTGTGTCGGGATGGGGATGTTGTCCCTTAGCTTGTAGGCATGTTCATGTTTTTGTCGGGAAATTAGTCGTTTCTCCTTGTTGTTTTACACATGTTTCGCCCAATTTCTCTTGTGCAATGCATGGAGTCATGGTTGTCTGTTTCCTATTTTGCAAGTGTGGTGCTCATCGTCAAATGTGTTGGTTAGTTGTAATCATTGTTTTCATCCTGTTTTAAAAAAAAAAGTTTCAACTTTATGCTTCCCTTGTAGTCGTAACGAAGGGGTCGTTACAAAGGGGAACACCTCTTTCACTCATATATGTGGATCAATGGGGATCCGATTCATTTCATTGTCAGCAACGATTGTCAAAAGAACCTGATTTCAGCAGTGGTATTCAAGTGGTTTGACCTCCCAATGACACCGCACCCACATCCCTACACCATTGGCCGACTTCACCAAGGAAGACATCTATGTGTTAGCCAACAGTGTAATCTTCCCTATGAAATCAAGCCTTTCAAATATGAGGTATTGTGTGATATTTCTTCCCTTGAAGTTTGTGATGTTATTATAGGACAACCATATTTGTGGAAGCATCATGTTGTGTATGAGTCTAGACCCCGCAATGTTATTATTACTTTGGGTAGACAATTATACAGGATCCCAAAGGTAGCGTTGCCTACTATTATTTCTTTAATCTCTGCTAAGAAATGAAGTAAGGTCCATGGATTATTTTAAGGATGGAAATTTATTTTAAAATGTAGAAACCGTGGTGAATCTTACTAATCCTTCATATTCCAACTATAAAGTTTTGGCGATATTTTTGTAAAAATATTCAAATTTCTAAGGATTTTATATATTTTATATAAATTGTTGGCGATTTTTGAGGTAAAATAATTTTATCCTATAGAATTTGGGAAAATCATTTTTAGAATAGCAAATATTATTTTGGGAAAAACCATGGAAAATTAGCCCATGAGCGAAATGTATCCCCTAAAATCATCTCTGGTAAGGTCATTTCACATACCAGGAAGTTAGTCTTCTTTGTGATCTGTGCTCACAATAAGCAAAAGGTCACTTCCACATCTGTGGCCTCTACATAGCACCTCTCTTTGTAGCATAAGAAAGTGGACGGGATCNTGTTCTCTCTTGACGGTGTCATTTACTCTTTAATCAGGATATTTCCATGGATGGAGTGAGCGGGTGATGATGAAAGCTTTGACGACCCCTAGCTATTATGCCTGGGGCTGGAGGTGTGAGAAGCAATGAGAGCCAATTGGAAGGGGGTAAGTTTGTCATTCTTAGAGAGGGTGTTGTAGTACATTGAGCCTATCCTAGAATTTTCCCTTTCTCTTGGCATGGTGGAGAGAATGCAGAGGCTAGTTTGTGGTGGAATGAAGACGAAGAGTGGATGGGTTGTTGGAAAGCACCTGGGAGAGCTCGAAAGAGCCAAAGCACAGGACTAAAAGTAAAGGGAGATGTAGAGAATTCACTTGTGAGATCCAAGGGGTAGGAGAGGAGTAACAGAATGATAAAGAGAGAATTCACCTAAGAGAGTAAGAGAGAAAACGCAGTTGCAGAGAGAAAAGGTAAGAAAATTCTCAGAAGAGCCAAGGAGTAGGAGAAAATGCAGAGGGAGAATGAATGAATTCACCAGGGCGATCGCCCTCTTAGTACACCGTGAATTGACGAATAAGATAGCCATGATATTTGAGGTGACGGATTTCCTAGGCTTGGTATGCCTGGTCTGGCTTATGGGAGGGGAAATAAACCCTGAAAATAATGTCCCAGTACGCCCGGTCATTCTGCAGTAATGGGTAGAGGGTTGGCGATCAAGGTTAATAACTCCTTTGGCAGCCCCATTCCATCTGTCCTATGACACATGGCACCCCATCCGAGGTTCAATCCTCCTTATCTAGGGGAATAAGTATTTTTGAATWTTCAAAGGAACCTAGATTCTTGAGAATACCTCTAGTGAAATTACATGAACTGAATAAATAATAACATTGAATTTAGGGTCGAAATCGTGATCAAGGGAGGTTGATTGAATGAAATATTGGCAAATTTTAGGGWTAATACACATGAGTTCATGGGATAATTCCACYTTTGTATAGGTAATTTTTAATTTTTAATGGATAATATACCATATATATCAAGAATAATATATAAAAGAGGCTAAACCATGGAAAATCTATAATATTAAAAATATTTTCCATTGAATTTTTAAATCATTCAAAATTCACCCATGAATGAAAATTTTCCATTAAATCATATACACACAAAAATTGGACACTGTAAGTCACACATACTCGTGATGGTCAATATAAATGAAATTCACACAATTAGCTACACAAAATATCAATTCAATTGCTAAAATCCTTCCCCATAACAATGAAGATGTAAATATTTTAATCGTTACGAAAAGAGCCTCAATCTAAATACTATGATTGTATTATTAGTAGATCATCTATAATGGATGCATTGAAATACAAAATTCAAATGAAAAAATACTATTAGGATTTTTAAATTGAAATAGAGTAGGTCAAATCTCTTCCATATATACAAACATATGTCTCTAATAGACTGCATTACATCAACTTTGATATAGATGCATCATTTTTTACATTTATTTAGAATTTATTTACAAAACCATGTGAATAAAGCCAAGAATCAAGATGGACATGAATAAAAGTAATCAATCACATACATGGCCATATTAGATCCAAATATATACTCGATTTTCATTTAGACCAAAATCAGGATTACAACAACTGCCTAATGCTTAGAGGTATATTCAACTCACTGTCATTTCGAACTGAGATGTCAAATATGCACTAGAGAGACCATCCAAGAAAAGCATTAGTTCATAAATCATAGAGTGACATCAAATTGAAGAACATCACATACCCGTGGCTAACAATAGAAAGGTGGACTGCAAATTATTCTACAGCTTTGAAGCAAATCCTTACAATAGGGAACTAGCTTCGTCATATTTGAATGTTTTTTCTCCTGGTGCTATCATGTTCTATGTAGATAGGGTATAGTAAATAAAAATGATATTGTTGTTATATATTCCTCCTATTCAACACTAGCCTACTGAAAAGGTTAGAATGAGGTATTCCTTGCCTTGCAACATGCTCACTTCTTTTATCTTTATTTAATTTCCAAAGGAATTCTTTAATATCTATGAGAAATTATGATCTAGTAACCTTACCATATGCAGAATTGGAACTCCTTTCAAAATGTAAAGTAAAATACTTAGGTAATCCTTATATTGTTCGAGTTTGTCACTACAAAAAAATTTCACTACAATGAAAGGAAATATGTTGAAATATGGTAATTATTCATGTTAGCTATTTTTTAAGCATTAGCTATTTTTGGAAAGTTTTAAGATTAGAGAGTTGTTGAAGAGTTTAAGTTAATTTCAGTTAGTTAAATAAATATCTAGAATAGTTGAGTTCTATTATTAGTAAACCTATGTTTATTTATATCTTCCTTGAGAAGCAATGAATGCATCAAGCATTTATAATCGCAACTTGTCTTGGGTTTCAAAGCCAAGGCATCCACGTTGTTCACTGAAGGAGCCACACACTCAAGGAATATCTATCATTGGAGCTGTCATTGTCCAAATCCTATCCACTGGCAGATTCCAACCATGGTTTTAGGTTCAAATTTTTCATGGGGTTTATGTGAAGAAGCCACGAGGGTTACATCCCATAGAAGGGAATTTGTGAATAGTATGCTCTTCATTATTTAAAGTCATTATTTTAATTAAAAAAGTCATTTTTTTTTAAATTCAGAGGTCTTTGATATTCTTCTTACAAGTCTGCAATCAAGGTTAGAAAAAACTTAGACTTTTGGTTTAGATGTATTAAGATATTTAAAAAAAAACATGGCTTGAAGTACTAGCCTTGCACAACCATAGATCCAAAATCTCACAAGTGTGTAAGAATTTTGGATTATGTACTCTTTTAAAAGATGCATTTTCCAATGTAGTGCATAAGAGGGATTGACATTTTGTGGTG
>SNQJ01S0001952.1:41808-92004 GCA_010110895.2 Picea sitchensis | reverse complement strand
ACATCAATAAACATATAGTCAAAGTAGAAGAATTTGACATTGCATAAATAATTGAAGAATATTTGGAAGAATCTACCGAAGCAAAAGAAAATAAACAAGATATGGAGACTGCAAATTTCATGAACATTGCAGAGAAATTTGTTAAGGAAATTATGGAAGAAAAAGGTAACTTTGTATGAGATGCATAGGATGAGCATGATAAAGAAAGTGAAGCCTAGTGTGTCAATACACATATGGATGATGAAATTGAATTTGAAGATGAAAATGAAACTACCTTCGTAGCAGTAGAAAAATGTGAGAAGAATTTAGCAATGGAAGTTGTTGAAGACATAAATGAGGCTACAATAAATGTTAAATTTTATGTTGAATTAGAATTTCTTGAGGAGTGGATTGCAAAGCCCAAGTATGATCGAGATGAAAGTAGTTATGGAAAATTTTCCATAATTGCAACAGAAGAAGAACTTGATAAAGAGGCAACTATCGGAGTTGTTGAGAGGCTATTATAGCAGTGGAAGAGGAGATGCAAAAAAATAAAGATGGTTTTCATCTTACACAGGTTGACATAAATGTTAATTCAATGAGAGTTGAATTACAAGGATATGAAAAAGAAGAACCAAATGAAGAAGACAAATATGATGAAGAAATATTGAATAATATGACCAGAGTAACATTGAAGATGAAGAAGAAGAAAATTTATGTAGAATATAAATTTTTGAGCAATAAGAAGAAAAATCTTGTAGAGCATAGAGACTACAAGATACACCAACATGAAGTAAAGAAGGTAAAATAAGTTTTTTGACTTGATCTCAAGTGTTTTAAGCCTAGATGAGACTTAGACGAGAAGGCCATTAGGTTATGAATTTTGTAAGCCTATATAGGCAGAGTTGATTGTCAACTTGTCATGGTCAATGTTAGAATTGTTAGTAGACGTAATTAAGGAGGAGTGATGAAATATGGTAATTACTCTCATTACCTATTTTTGGAGCATTAGATATTTTTAAATAGTTCTAAGTTTAGAAAGTTGTAGAATAGTTTCACTTAATTTTATTTAGTTGAAGAAATCTTTAGAAGAATGAGTTCTATTATTAGTAAACCTATGTGTATTTTTATCTTCCTTGAGAAGAAATGAATGCATCAAGATTTTAGAGCTGCAACTCATCTTGTGTTTGGTTTTGTGTAATTCTTCTTGAGTTCATACAGTTGTAGTTTTTTTTAATTCGCCCCTTCCTCCTTCAAACTAAACAGTAGCATTAACAAACCAACTACGCGGCATATATTTTACTTAATAATCAATGTGGATGGCATAAAGGGAGTTAGGTAGATCTACTTTGTCTTTATAGTAGTAGTCTTGTTCCTCCTATATGTATATTCCTATTGTATAATAGTTCATTAGAAAATGATCTCATCAAAGAAATTTGGGGATATTGCAATAGAGTGGTTAGATCTAGATCTAAACATGTGTACTTAAGGAAAATAAAATGTTTTAAAATGACATATATTTCCACAAATTTATATGGTGTGATTAGAAGCATAGTATCCTAATTTTAGTTTCTACAACAACAAAAATGAGCAAAAAGAAAAATGGTGATGTTATGGCCATCACATTTGTGTTATTGAGAGATAGACATAGTGCAAGCACTATGGATTTATGGGTAGAAGCAAGTGGTTTTATAAAACATTTTTGGGCAGGACATTAATGACAACATACATAGGTCGACAATTCATGGAAATAGATTATGGAATGAAATACATCAATGACATCACAACAAAACTTAATTATAATGAATGAGTCCTCCAAAAAAATATTTAACCTCAACTCAAATCCAAAATAAGTTTCCAAAGCGAGGTAGGTAATTTTAAATTGACTATTATGGTAATGGACAACAATAAATGTTGATCCCTCTCCCATTTGACTATATTTAATTTTCATATCCCTCCCATAATCGAATACATTTAAGAGGCAGTTAAATATTGATCGAGTCAAATTTCATGAAAATTATTTATATGATAAAACCCATTGAATTACAATAGATATGAGTTTTTTCGGGGAAACAATGCAAATTATTTATATGATAAGACCAATTGAATTACAATTGATATGAGATTTTTTTCTAGGGAAACAATATGTGTCTCTTGTTTTACCTTTGATTTTCCTTCTTATTAGTCCCTGGGGGACTAATAGTAATCGTTTTTTAGTCCCTGCATTAATATGACACATAAACCAAACACTCTAACCAAAGTTTTAAGAGGTTCATTCAAATTTCCACCCCGCATTTGGTTTTTAGTCCTAAGTTTGAATTTTGAAGCCTTATTTGTCCTCTTCCTAAGGCACACCCTCACCATATCTTGGCTTAAAATAACTTTCAAGTGTATATTCTATGAGTAATATTGTAGAAATCAAGTAATACTAGCACTTCTTCTAGCATTACTTCTTGGCATTAAATGTTAAATCATAGAGATTTCTTCAATGTTTATTGCAATTCCCTTAGCTGCCACCTATTGGAATTTCCTTAGCTACCACCTTCTTACTCTCAACAACTCACTGTTAACTCCCTACTCTCAAGGTTGTTGAGCTTCCACCTACTCGTCCATGCAAACCCTGTTGTCAAATAAACTACGATGACCTTACCTTATATATGATCCAGATTATTTTCGGCATGAAATGAGAGTGGAGATATAATCCCTAACCCTAGAAGATGAAGCACCAAAAGTCATGTGGGCTCCGTTTGGGTAAGTCATTACATCAACTTCCTAGGGTCGTAACTTTTGCATACGATTTTCGTTTGACGCATATGATACACTGTTAGAAAGGTCTATTCGAGGAATACAACCATTGATAGTGAATATCATGGATTGTATTCGTGTATTATTCTTCATAGTTTAATGCCCGAGAAATGTCGTTTAGGGCCTCAAAACGGCTCTAGAAGTTGAGGACCCGAAAAGTTCCCAAAAATAGTAAATTGTGAAAATTGCCAAAAAATTGTTTTCAACGAGTTGGAAAAGGTGGGTGGCCACCGATATCCACCTGGATCAATCCTCCCTCCTTAGGAGGCAATGGTCTCCATTGTGTTTATTTCCCGAGGGAGAGAGGGAATCGTTTGTTGAATCCGAATCTTGGTGAGTTGCTTTCCTTGCAAGAGATGTTATGCTGCTCGTTTTGTGGAAGGTTGTCACGAACCTGTTGAGGTTGAGTTTGTTCAACAAGTCGAGCTACATGAGAGGATTGTGTACAAAAGGAATATTTGCGCTTTGCTGCAACCTTGTCAACCTACTTCTATTGGAGAGAAGGTGCTTGGGGTGAGGTTGTAGTGGTTGCATTGTCCTTTTGTTCCCCTTTTGAACAGATTGTGAAGAAGCTGAATTTTGCAGTATGAGATACTACCTTGTGGAACTTTTTAGGTGGAACAATAGTCAGAAATAACTCTAGTATTCTATATATATGACCCCCTAGAGAAATAATGACACTGCAGGGTCGAGAATCATGAACAACATGGGTCTTCCACATATATGGTTGGCCCAAAAGAACATCACATACATACAGTGGGGAAACATCACATAGTACGTTATCCTTGAAGGGTTGGATGACGTATTACAATTGACATTGTTGGTTGACATGGATATCTCTTCCCTAGCGAAGCCACCCAATGTTGTATGGTTGCGGTTGTAGTGTTGTCGAAAATACCAACTATTTGATGACCTCTGTTGAGATGAGGTTCTTCTGACTTCTGCTATCAACAATGAAATGCAGTAGGGTCCCCTTCACCCAAATCTATGAATAAAAAGGGTTCTCCCCCACTTCAGGATCTGTTGGTTCTTTTTGTTAAATTGGTGTGGTCGTGAAAATAGCAATGGGGTCTGCGTCGATGATTTGTCTTTTACCAGTATTTTCAGAGTTATATTATGAATCAGGGTTCGGCTCCTTGTCTTTGATCTCAGCCACCAATGATTTTTTTGAGCGACATTCATTGGTGTTTTTCCAGGGGCTTTGATGGAAATCACACCATTTTCTGGTGTCCTTATTTGTCTTCTCATGACCCTTATTTTCCTTTGGCTTGGCCTCATTTTCAGGAGACTATTTTTTAGGGTCATCTTTATCATACTTTGGTTGTTGCAGATTTGCAAACCCAAACTCCCATTTGTTATGGTGCTTAAATTTTTTCTCAATTTTAAGAGAATATCAATAAGCAGCAAAGAGTGATGATATGTCCAGAAAATCCATTTCAATTTGGATGTATCTATGTAGATCCCCATGGTTATTCAGAACCAAATGTCATTAAGAGTCTTTGATATTGATCTTGGTGCGCAAGGTGTGGAATATATTGGTGAACTTTGGAACTGCTTGGCCCCTCTGTTTCCACAGTGTGGTCCATATCACATGTTGGTCCTCATAGTTTCCAATAGGGTAATACTGTTCATTTACCACATCCAAAAAAAATCCCAAATGGGTTCGGCCCCATATATTCTGGACTCCTCTATGGAACTTTGCTCCCAGTAAGTTTTCCACCAATGTTTTAAATGGGAGAGAGCTTTAAGGAGTGTGAAGGTGATATTTTTCCCGTCGAATAAATTATGAACAGAGAGATAACCTTCTAACATATCTAACCATTTGTTAAGGGCATTTGCATCTATCTGACCTTGAAATACATGAATATCAAAATTAACATGTACCTTGAAAGGAGAGGTGCTTCCAAAGTGGTTGTTTGATGAAGATGTGCCTATTGCTATCGACAGGCGTTGAAGGATGTTGAAAAAATTCTCCATCATTTCATCCCTCTGTCACATGAGAGTTTGCTCAAGCAACAAATTGATAGGATCATCTGCTTCATCGTTTTTATTTTCTTCGGCCATGGAGGCTTTATTGGGCATGCAAGAGTGATTGTCTTCAAGAGATAAAATCTCGAGACCCAACTTGCTATACTCAAACCTCGTCGGGGACATTCACTGAAAAATGATCAAGAGCAACCTCTTTTGATACCACTGATCTGTATTATTTTCGGCATGAAATGAGAGCAAATATGTAATAAAGAAATGCACAGAGATATCATGGATATCCAATAATATAACAGAAACATATCATAGATGCAACCATAAACACAAAGATACAGTAATACATGATTTCTATTAATAAAATAAATTTACAGAGACTGTAACAACACAGAGTGAAAGACTCGCTAGAATGGTGGCAACTTATCTTTAAGAAGAGATGTGATGGCTACTCGCATTCGCAAGAATATGATTACAATGAGGCTACGAAGGCCTTTTTACAATAAAAAAGAATGTGAAAAAACCTAGACATCTAAAAACCTAACCCTAGGAGATGAAGCGCCAAAAGTCATGTGGGCCCCATTTGGGTAAGTCAGTACATCAACTTCCCGAGGTCGTAACATTTGCATGCGATATCCATTTGACCCATATGATTCATCGTTAGAAAGGTTTATCCAAGGAATACAAACTCTTCGAGAGAATATCATGGTATAGAACAGACTAATATTTGTTGGAGTTTTACGCCCAAAAAACGTCATTTAGGGCCTCAAAATGGCTCCGGAAGTTCATGACCAGAAAAACTGCCAAAAATAGTAAATTGCCAAAATTGTCAGAAAATTGTTTTGAGGGAGTTGGAAAAGGTGGGTGGCCACCGATATCCACCTGGATCAATATACCTCCTTACATGTTGTTGATGGCTCCAACGTTGGAGAATAGGTTGATTTGTTGGCTCTTGCTCCAGGTCCATTGTTGCTCCTGCTCGAGGTCCATTACGCTCTGGCTCGAGGTCCATAAATCTCAATCTCATGTTCATGTACCTTTTGTAGTTCTATGTTTTCCTGCGTCGTGGAAATATCTTAGTCAAGTTTCTTTAAGGAATTTTTCCATTTCATAATGTTTCACTATGGAAGGATGGATGGAATCCTCTACTTTGAGGTTGAGTGCCTTTATGCTTGTGGCCCTATTCCCCATTACTCGTAAGGTGTCTCGTAGGATTTACACAAATACATTCTATTTTCCCTCATCCTTTACTACTTGAGCCAATTGTAATACCCAAGCCGACTCCATTAGTAGTAATACCTAGACGAATCCATTAGTATACTCATCTGCTAATAGTGGGCACACATAATTAAATCAAGTTAGTGCTCTCCCTTCCCATGGAGCTCATCACCGGTAAGGAAAGAACCCGAAATCCTCTTCTTCCCAACTACTCTCACTTTGAACTTCCCTACAACCAGTTGCATCCATTCATGGTCATCGTAATAATCAACATATTCATATCTAAAGTTTCTTGACTGTGGGTTTGACGCTAAAAACCATCTCCTTTCAATCGCTTGTCCATCTCAAGTTGTAAGTGAAAAATTAATTGGCATCTTGCTCCATCCAAATATGTCTCTTCCAAATTTAAGGACAAGCACCATTTTGTACTCTGTATTCGTAGACAAAATCCTACAATCGATTCAACCCTGGACTTCCAACCAACAAACATTTTGCAAGTTCACAAGTTTGCAGGATGAAGACCTCATCAACCTGAGACCGAAGGGAGACGAGTCTCACATCGAAACAGGATTCTGTAAAAATATTGTGGATATAAACTCTTATCTTGTTGATAGGCGAGGGGACTTCATCGGATTTCCTCTTTGGATTTCTATACACAAACTATCTTCTCTTGCACTCGACCCAGTTCTATCTCTCTCACAACAAGGCTATGTCTTTGAGGCCTGATTTGGCAGTCGCATTCTCCCCCTTCGCTTCAGCGGGTAGTTCATTGTACTTCATTCACATTACCAAAAGACTAATAAGCCACTAATGGAGATTCCAATAGGCTAGTTAGTACAAAAATACTAGCATTCCACCCAGTCAACGTACTATCGTATGTATTACAAGAGAGGACGCATTTGGACGAGTTATTCCAGCTTGAAGCCAAACATAGTGGTGGAGCGCTGCAGAGAGAATTTGAAGATAATTGAAGACTAGAGAATGCTTCTTCTTCCCCTTCCTCACCCGGGTGGTGAAATAGGAGGGAAGGAACATTCCATGCATGGAATGATAGAATAGAACAACCAACAACTACTTCGGTTTTCCTTTTATCTAAAGCCAGGTCTAGAGTGTCAAATGTCTTTGGTCTGTGAAAAAAAATTTCATGGCTCCCACGGCGTCTATGTTGTCTATGTTGTTTCCTCGGAGTAAATGACAATGGAAATTTAATCGACCCACTGAAAAACCATATCCTTTGGTCCAAATGGGATTGAAACTGTGTCATGATGGATGCACACATAGAATCCATGCAAACTACATGCGAGCATGGTAACCAAGTGGAGACCACTCCATGTAATGGAATGCACGTGGCAAGAGTTAAATAAATCACATTATATAAAGTAATTTCAAGTGTCACTGACATCTATCTTATCTCACACTATCTTCAATGATCGTTATATAAATTAATTGCAAGTGTCACTCAGATCTATTCTATCGGTAGGTTTAAATGATATCATGGCCTACACTAGCTACATTAGCTACCAGAAATCCCAAGAATGGGGGTTTTTTGAAGTAATAAATACAGTTTTGTACATAGAGTCATTCTCTTTTGGCAAATTCTGGTTTTGTTTTCGGATGATTATGAATTCATGATTGTCTTTATGAGTTGAAGCATGATGGAATGTTCATTATTTATTTCATGGATTGCTTACTCGTACAATTTTGATCCAAGTTGTTTAATTCTTTGTGTTGAGTGAAATCATGAATTTATTTTTATCCCGTTGGCTTCTTGCATGAGAGTTATTTCATTATTTTTGCGCTTGCTTACGTTGTATGGTTATTTATTGTGGCTTATAGATTGAAATTAGTGTCTATTCAATATGATCATAAGAGTCAAGGTGAAAGAATGTGAAAAGTGTGAAGTGAGTGGAGCTACACTATAAATATGAAAGTGGTATGGTAATTGCAATAAACAGGAAGATGAAAGCATTCGAAGTAATGTGGTGCGAAGAGATTCTAAGTAATGTATAAAGGGGTTTTATGATGACATTATGGTATGTTTAACAAGTTGAGATCATGCACCAAAGTTTCATAAGTTTATCTCTGAAGATCAATTTCCTTTTAGCTCCGAATGACTAGTTTCAAGTATGAAGGGATTGGTATGTGAAAGGGCCTTTCGGTGATTTGGCATTTTCATGCCCCTTCGACTGTCTGACTACCTTTGAATTTCTAACTGTAGTCCAACTTGGCTGTCAAGATGAATGAGTGATATTGTAGGCTCAACCTTGTGAACTCGAAGGGTATGCTTGTAATAAACAAAGCTTGGCGTGCTTGTGTGTGGTAACTGTAATTCGATGTAAGCAACTTTGGGTTATCAACTTTGGGTTCCTTCCAACGGTCTTGTTTGACCTGATTGGTTTGGATTAGCCCCGTGCCAAAAATCTTGCAAACTAGAGCTACAAACATGTTTTTCTCTCTGTAGCATCATTGGCTTGAATCGCAGTAAATCTTGCAAACTCGAGCTACAAACATGTTTTTCTCTTTGTAGCTTCATTGGCTTGAATTTCAATTCTTGTTTATATCTCCCTTCTTGGAAGGGACTTGTTGCTCCTCAACTCCCCTTGTTATTAAAGTTGTCGTCACAAACCTAAACCCACATCAATTTTCAATCCAATTATTTGCTCTACTTTTGTACTCTTAAACTAGATCCTAATATTCTCGTTGATGTGTATCTAGTTTTCACATATAAGATGATTTGATCTATTAAGCATCCAACTTACCTTACTTTAAATATAATAACCATGAGAAATAAAAAATAATTGAAAAGCAATTTTATGGTTTTTAGTTTAATTTTAATATTTTTTGTTTTGAAAAATAAACATTGCATTAATGACAAGTTTGATTTATATTAAGTTTTGTTAATGTATATTTTACACTTTAATTTTGAAGAAATTATATTGTTTATTTTGTATTGGTTTAATTTTAAATTTTATATAAAATTAATAAAATAAGATATTTATTTATCTATTTATGTAAATTGCATTAATTTAAATATATTTAAGTATTTTTTCGTTAAATTTACATCTTCGTGATTAATCTTTTTAAATACTTAATAAATTTGAAATTAAAATGGNAAGTTTTGTTAATGTATATTTTACACTTTAATTTTGAAGAAATTATATTGTTTATTTTGTATTGGTTTAATTTTAAATTTTATATAAAATTAATAAAATAAGATATTTATTTATCTATTTATGTAAATTGCATTAATTTAAATTTATTGAAGTATTTTTTCGGTACGTTAAATTTATATCTTCGTGATTAATTTTTTTAAATACTTAATAAATTTGAAATTAAAATAAATTTATGTTAGTAAATATTATAATCAAGGACATGTTAGTCTAAATACATTTAATCATTCCAATTAAGAAATATATTATCTCATAAAAAATAAAAACTCATACATCAATTTATTATTTACCAAAACTATATTCTTAAATTAAATTATTATTATATTATTGATATAATAAATTATTATCTAAATATCCAAAAAGTTTTATTGAAAATTAAGTATTGTGATGGGTTAATATGAATACACCCGTGTTGTGTTATTGGAGCACAACGATTTTGTTTAGTGATGTGTTGTTTCATTAGAGCACCGAAAAAACAAAAAACAAGGCACACACCTCACTATGCAAGGTGGTTCATTATTTTTCTCGATGTTGTTCTTTTTACAATACTGGTGCATTTAGTTAAAATGGATGTACAACTATGATAAATTTTACAAAATGTAAGCTTAGTAGGGTTATTTTTTAAATGAAGCCTACCAGTACTCTAGTGTTACTAGAGCACCGACATGTAGGTTAAGGGTTAACTAGGCATCACAAAAGTGCTATGTTTATTTCTAAAATTAATTGTGGTGGTTTTATTTGAATTACATCGGTACATATGGTTAGAGTATACACATTGGTGGCTATATTTATCGTGCATTAACACATAGGTCGAATCACTTTGGGGTGAGCCGAAGCATTCAAGTGCACCACCCAAAATTTGAAAAGAAAATTGAAAAAACAATCCAATCTCAAGCCAATTTCAAATTTGAATCGGATGAAAATGAAAATAGGAAGGTCATAAACAATTTACCTAGACTCTTATGTCTAGAGGAGTTGTCGTTCCACCATTGAGAGGAAATGAAAATTCATTGTAATTTCCAAAATTTGGAAATGTGTGGAATCTATCTACCGCAAACAGGGTGTCCTTGTACTTGGACTCATAATGTTCGATGGTGACAAGGTGCTTTATTCAATGCTTATTTTTTTATTATAACCTGTGACAGTGCTTTTGACAAGTTAAGCATTGGGGAATCATTGTTTTGTTTTTTTTCCTTGGGTAATTATATTCATTCAAAGATAACCAAATTGCATTATGTAGGTTCCTTAAGCACGACCCAAACTTGGGTAGAAAAATCTCATAGGGACACTAAAGTTGGTTGGTAAGCCATAAAGTAAATAAAGAAAGAGAGAGACTTGGAAGAAACCCCAATAGTCTAGAAAAATCAGGGTCAAGAGAACCCATCACACAAGTAACCCCATAAATAAAATCCCAACAAAACCCTGGTGGTTGGATGGACGAGGTCAGAATGGTATGAAATCCTCATATCATCACTACCACATAACAACAACATCGATGAAGACCTAGACCAACAACAATAAGACTAGAAGTTGCATGCCCTCTCATAGGACCTCAAAACCCTCACCACACAACACACCCAAATGCTAGGCCCTCAAAGCTTTAACACAACCCCCACTAGATATGAGGAAAAAAATCATCAACAACCACCAATAGGAGTTGAATCTAAGTATACATAAAACCATGAACAAGCAAAGGAAACCAAAAAAAAGAACTGCAAATGAAGAGTTGAGAAAAGAACCAAGAACCCACACTAGATCCCTGCAGCCATGAAGGAAGAACCTCGACGAGAAAAGAAAACAACATAGATAAACCCCAAGAGACGCAGGCCGAAAGATAGCACATGACATACCTTCAAAGAGAACCCTAAATATGAATGGACGAGGTCAGAGAGGCATCTGATCCTCTGGAGAAAAAGAGAGGGTCCAAAAAAACTCCAAACCCTAGCCAGAAAAAGTCTGAATATTGAGTTTCAAACTTTGAAACTAGGGACATGAAGCCCATGGAATGCATCAAACCCTGAAACCAACCCTGATACTAGAGAGATGGGTGGGATGGAGAAACAACATACGCCTGCAGAATAGGAATCCTCTCGGGGGAAAATATAGAGCTCAAAATGAAAAACACCAGGCGGAACCCCCGCAGATGCACCCTAAATAAATGGTTGCAGCCCATAACGAATAATGGATCCACTCCAACAGAAGACTTTGCTCGCATCACCACCAAATGGAATAGATCCGGGCATAAGACACGGTCTGAGAAAAAAAAATTAACTAGAGCAAAGAAGATACAACACCATAAGAGACTATGAACCACTGCCTCCATCCAGAGAAAGCTTGATCCGCGCACCAGGAATGATCGACAGGAAAATAGAAATTCCCCCCGCCGGAAAACCATGAAAGAATGGCACCATAGAAAGGAGATAACGTCGTGGTGTACTATTCTGCAGGGAGGAGGAGGTCGCTGGAGGATAACCACGCACAGGTGGTAGAGGAGAAAGTGAAAGCATGGGGTTTGCGGCCAGGTAAACCCTAGCCGCAGACCTTCCGATTGACTGTTCAATCCTTGTAAAATATTTTTCATTGGGGCATCATTGTTTATATGCACACTGAGGTGTATTTTATGTTCCTTATGGGTGCAACCATAAAAATACTTGTGCAAAACCTTCGGTCGCCGCCCACCTTTCAACCTCTGTTGTATAAATAGAGAAAGGACAAATTTTTCGAGGAGGTTACTAAAAACCTCCACTACAAGGCACTCTCCTTGTAGTGGATTACTCTGGATTTTTTTTTTGGAAAATGACAATGCTAGAAAATGACAATCAACATTTTTAATCTCCTTCTCAATCCTGAACTACATGCTAGTACACATAAACCAAATCATATGTATTGCACCCAAAGGCATGCATCAGCAAGGGTAAACAATTTCTTCAAGTCAAAAGGAGTGAAGTAGCTTTCTTCATAAAGGAGATAAATGAGAGAAGTCACCTTCCCAACATGGGAGGGGAAGGAGCAAAGCTTCCTTATAGATATAAAAGGGGAATGAGATGTTAATATCCAAAAATTGAGAAAATTGGAGACTTTAACACTACTAGCAAAACACATAATACAAACTTCACTACTAGTATGGATTTATATGGATTATTTTTCTTTAGGTCATGTAGAGGAAAAATAACGAGTATTTTACTATTCAACATCCCCTACTAAAACGATATTTAGAGAGTGCATTATACCGTTATGACTGAAATCTTAAGAAGGTGAAATTAGACAATCAAAAAATTGTAAGCACACTCGAGACCTCCCAAACCACGGTGAATACATGGGTACATGATAAGAACAATGTTGTTTTTTAGCCCTAAGCTTGGCCTGCTCAAAATCCCTAAATAAAACCAATGGTTTAAGAAAAATTGGTTTCATATCATTCCAATCCCAACAAGTACCAATTAAGGTAGTAAAAAAATGCCAATCCCAACAACTACCAAATGAAGGTAGTAAAAAAACAACTTAGAATTTAAAATGTCTTCAGTTTTGGTTTTTCATACATATTCATTACATGCCACAATATATAAAAAAAAATGTCATAAAGAGATGAGAAATCTTCTAATATGTATCTATCCAATGGAAATTCTTAAGAGAGCTCAGTGAACATGGGCACTGGTCTTTATGAGGCATTAATATACACTTTAAAATCTCTCCTATTGTCTAGGGTTTATTCAATTTGGAAGGGCTATTGTCCTTCAAATGGTTGCTCATATTTGAAGATATCAAGCCAAGGACTCTCTTAATTAATACAATGATGGTTATTATTTATCAGACCTCTACAACTTGTTTGGTTGAGTTATGTATGTGATATTCCCAATAAGGATTTGCACATTGCAATGAATATCACATAGGCTATCTCTCACAAATCATATTTAGAGAGATGGATTCCCAACTCCCCAAATGGGCACTCTCGATGTTTTTCCATATTTGAATTGGTGCCCCAAAAACCTTTGTATTGGATAACTACATGAGCCATCAAAGGGATGGAGCTTTCCTTATATAACCAAATGGCCCTTTGTTTAAAGAACACTTTGAAACTCAAATGGGCCTCCACTTGTGTGTTTCATTTATAAAAAATAGATCTTCGTGTACCTAAGATGGGTATTGGGAAATACCTCTCCCTAAAAAAATATATCTAAACAATTTGAATGGCCTCTATGTTTAGTAAACCCTAACAGAATATGTACAACTAATTCATCTACCTTAAATTACTTTAATAATAAGATATATTGACATTAAAATGGTCAACTACAGTCCAACCTGAAGTGGGACTTGGATTTTTTTGTGGGACTTGGGTTTTTCATAAAATTATACTTGTTAGGAAATTGCTTTCTAAAAATAAATCTAGTCTAGTCTAGAAACACAATGTCCACTAGGAATTTAAAAAATATATATATAACACATTGAATCANTATATATATATATATATATAGAGAGAGAGAGAGAGAGAGAGAGAATGTTCTTGGTATATGACCAAATCATTATGAGGATGACTCTTGTCTTGTTGTGGAATTTTATTGTGTTGATACTCTTACTGGTTCAATGCTTTCAACATTGAGGCTTGATTGAAGTGAAACTGTAAAATGCACAAATCTTTGGAATGGTTGGGAGTGAACAAATTCTAGTAGGTTGTGCTATCATATCTAGTGGAAAAACTAAAAGTAATAAAGGGTGTTTTATTACTTTCCAAATAAAATCCATACATAGATATAGTAGTTCTATGGTGTGCTTAAGTTCATCAATGAGTTCAATTGCAAAACAAGTTTCTACATTCCATGATGCGATGAGTTATAATCTAGGATATGGAATTTATATTTATGGAGGTGGCTAGAGGGACTCTAACACACCCACTATAGCATAATAAAACGTTTTGCCCATTCTCTTCTTTTCTCCGAAGAATAGAATTCCCCGAGTCCCTATGGGACCTCATGGGACCTACCATCCCTTAACGCACTCATTTGATCGGCGGTTATGGCCACAGGCCTAACCAATATGGTGTCCTTTCACTCTTTGTGCAACTTGCAACCTCGTGAGTTGGGGCATTGAGCCTTCGTGCTCCTATCTCGCGAACCTCCGAGACGTAAAAGTTAGCGATGGTTTGACTTCCTCTTCACACTTCTCGCAACTCATAACCTCGCGAGTTAGGGCGTCGAGCCTTCGTGCTCCTATCTCGCGAACCTCCGAGACATGAAAGTCAGCGATGGTTTAACTTCCTTTTCGCACTTCTCACAATTCGCAACCTCGCGAGTTGGGG
Source organism: Picea sitchensis (assembly GCA_010110895.2). NCBI lineage: Eukaryota > Viridiplantae > Streptophyta > Pinopsida > Pinales > Pinaceae > Picea > Picea sitchensis. The sequence goes on along the minus strand of SNQJ01S0001952.1, from coordinate 77,559 downwards.
CGTGGAGCCTTCATGCTCCTATCTCGCAAACCTCTGAGACACGAAAGTCAGTGACGGTTTGACTTCCTTTTTGCACTTCTCACAACTCACAACCTCACGAGTTGGGGCGTCGAGCCTTCATGCTCCTATCTCACGAACCTCCCAGACGCGAAAGTCAACGATGGTTTGACTTCCTTTTCACACTTCTTGCAACTTTGTAGGTTGAAGCACCCAACCCTAACCGCCTTGCAACTCTGTAAGATCCAACGGTTATCGACTGTTCGCCACTTCTATCTTGAAGTGTCTCTACCGTCCATTTCTTCTCTCTTCTACGTGTGTCTAGACATACATTTTCGACAACCCAGATCTATTTCGTTCCATCTAATCTAACGACAATTGTAGCTCTTCCTTGAGCATGCACTTCTCTTTCTTATCCTTGGAAGATTTCTTAAGTATCAAAGGTTTCGACCTTTCCTTCTCCTCTACGACCTTCACAACTATGGCTCCATGCACAAAACGACACTATAACTCCCAGACTTCTCTACTCTGAAGTCGTGAAAGATTTCCTCGACCTTTGTGAATTCCTACCGGGTTTGTGCATCTACCGAGGTGCTATCTGTCTTGAGCTTCGTCAACTATGAGGGAATTGGGAGCTTTGTGCTCTTTCTCTTGGGTTTGACTCTTAAAAGAGTCTTCAACACATCTATTGCTCTCCTTCATCTAGTCTAGGACTTGAGTGGGTCTCGGTATCTACTTTCTTTATAGGGAGCCTATGCATAACTGCACTACCTCTCCTGAGATATGCCTTTAATGCTACTCATGAAAACAAAGGAAAGGGGTTGAGGAATTTAATGCCCCCTCTTCTCCTTCCAATCTAATGGTTGTGAATGACCACAGATCTTCCAATAGGATCTCATCTATCAAATGATACTTATCCCTACACAACCATCTTGGGATTTCAAGAGGATCATTCCTCCTCGTGCAGGGTTACTAAGACCTTGCGCCTTCACATCCTCTTTCGAGGTTCTTGATGGTATTTTCAAGGAGGGTATCTCTATGGGGAGGTTTACCTAGGGTAATATCTGAGGTAGATAAGGGTATCTCTCTCTCGAGAACCAGACATGAAGTCTGAATTAGATCAGTATGCATATAAATAGCGATTTATGAAAACATAAGCCATACGTAGTCTTTCCATTATAAACATGCAACTACCAATACTGATCAAAACACCATACAGACATTCTTTCACTGAAATCATTCACAATTTCACATCTTATGAGCATAAATGTCAGAATATATATATATATATTTCAAGATGCCAGAGACAAAACACTTATCAGAAAAACACTAGAGGTGATGCAACTACTGAGAGGGGTGCTCATTTCCACCCAACCGTAGGCTCAACGAATCCCAACGGATTTACCACTAGCCACCCCCGACCTAAGACCATGATACTGCGAGACTGTGTCTCTGTCTTCTAGTGACTGAGAACAAAGGTTACTCTCCTTCTTCTTCGCTATCACTCACTCTGCATCTTTTCCAGAGTTCTCCCTCCCTCGCGTATGCCCTTGATCACGCACTCCTCCTGCCTTTTTCCTTTCCTGCGAGGTTGCATGTGGCACGATCTCCCTCATGGTGGTCAGGTGTCAGGACCCCATAGATGGGTGGTTTTAACCCCATCCCTCATTAAGCATGAGGATCCATCCACCTACCAACCTCCGAGTAATTAATTTCGGGCCAGCAAGCCACTCTTGGTTCTCTGGGCCAGTGAAGACCAAATACGGTATTGGTTTTCGGTGGAAGTTAACGCCACCATTCCAGGTGCCTTCCACCACCTTTATCCAGCCATCATGGTCTCTTTTTCAGCATATTCCCCTCTCAGCAGTCGTGCAATATATATATTCATAATATTATTCACATTCATCAACTTTTTTCACAAGGTCTATTCACATAACACATTCACATTTTTTAGTTTGCCACAATACTTGGCCAGTATAATTATTTTTACAAACTGGGGAAACAGGGTGTTAAGGGACGCAGAAATGTGTGAGGTTGTTAAGATAAAGAAGGTGGAAAATGATGTTTGTAATAGTTTATTTTTCTTTAGGTTTTCAACATATGCTCCTTTATGACTAAAATGCTCATGGTTTTAAAGACATGCTTCACAATCACATGCATCATTGTTGATTTGAATATTATTTATGTTGTGGATTGCATAGATGACATACTTTTCAGAAGACCACTTGAGATGGTTGGAACAATTGTGTTTTTATCCAATTCAAGATCTAATGGTTGATTGTGTCCTCACGACTTACATTGTATTTTGTTTAAAATTACTTTAACCATATAGCAAAGTTTTGTTCTCTCTTGTCTAGATTTAATTGGATGAAAATGCAAGTCTTGAATGCACTTTGATCCTCAATTGTTCATACCATATGGGTGAAGCAATCACCAAGATCCGAAAGGGATCAGTTTCAAACATTGTTCCAATGGATGATGAGTTGAAGGTTGGATTATGGGTTGAAGGCTTATTGTGGAAATTCTTGTACCTAGTACACTCCTTGTACATGTGGAAATTAACAATATTTATAATCAATCACAAATAGTTTCTAACATCAACTTGCACCCTCTCATCTTTATCCATATTAAGTACATATTTTCTAAATAAAATATTACCTTAGGTTTATTTAGTTTAACATAATGTACACTTAAAAATCAAAGTACCTACATAAACATAATATCTTGGTGATGCCAATACAATAAATTTTATAGAGAAAAATAATTTTACATAGTAGTTATATATCCTATTAGTAAGGAAAACACTTTATATAATTAGAAATGGGTATAAACATAATATCTTGGTGATGCCAATACAATAAATTTTATAGAGAAAAATAATTTTACATAGTAGTTATATATCCTGTTGGTAAGGAAAACACTTTATATAATTAGAAATGGGTATCTGGGTATCTCACATGCTTGGTATTATGCCTAATCTTACACTTTCCAAAACAAAGTGCATACAAGGAAATAAAAAAATGCCTAATCTTACACTTTCCAAAACAACGTGCATAAAAGGAAATAAAAAAATAATAATATAGTTTAAGTAATCGTTGTTGTTGTTTTTCACACCAATATCCTTCAACATAGTAGATTGATGGATTTTGAGTTGGAAAAGTTCAAATATAAAAAATTTAACCATTTATTATCAAAATCTCCCTTCAACATAAATTTTGCTATATAAATACATACTTGAAAATTCAGATTAGGAAAATTCTTAACCATATCATTATGAAGTTAAATGGTTCAACTTTGAAATCCCAAATATTCAATGTTCCTTATCTAAGCGCATAAATCCTTATAAATTTTCAAAGAAACCTAGATTTAAGAAACCTGGAATTTAGCATTGGAATCGTGATCAAGGAAGGTTGATTGAATGGAACATGGGCAAATTTTAGGAATAATACAAGTGTGTTAATGGGCTAAATCTACCTTTATATAGGTATTTTTAATTTTTAATGAAACAATATACCATATATATCAAATATCTAATAGAAAATTAAGTCAAAACCATTAATATTTAAAAAATAGCCATTCAATATTGAAATAGTTAAAAATTAGCTCCTCAATGAAATTTTCCCTTAAATCAGATACTCAAAGTCACATATATTGGTGGTGGTCAATATAAATAAAATGATGAGACAATTAGCTTCCCAAGATATCAATTTTCCCTGTAGCACTTAAGATGCAAATATTTTAATTGTTAAGAAAGAAAATCTCCAATCCAAATATTATTGTATATTATAGTATTATTAGTAAATATTATTAGAATGTGGAAATTTGAATAGAGAGTAAGTATAATATCTTCCAAATCTATCCCTAATAAATTCTATTAGATCAATTTGAATGCATTGAAATTCAAAATTCAAATGTACAAACATTATTAGGATATTGAAAATGAAATACAAAATTCAAATGGACAAATATTATTAAGATGTTGAAATTGAAATAGAGTAGGTAAAATATCTTCCAAATATACCAACAAATGTCCCTAATAAACTCAAATATGATTAGAGTGTTGAAATTGAAATAGAGAGTAAGTAAAAAGTGTCCCTAATAAACTACATTAGATCAATTCAGATGCATTGAAATACAAAATTCAAATGGACAAATATGATCAAAATTTTGAAATTGAAATATAGAGTTAGTAACAAATGTCCCTAATAAAGTGCATTAGATCAATTTAGATGCATTGAAATACAAAATTCAAATGGACAAATATGATTAGAATGTTGAAATTGAAATAGAGAGTAAGTAACAAATGTCCCTAATAAAGTGCATTAATCAATTGAGATGCATTGAAATACAAAATTCAAATGGACAAATATGATTAGAGTGTTGAGATTGAAAAAGAGAGTAAGTAAAAAGTGTCCCTAATAAACCGCATTAGATCAATTCAGATGTATTGAAATACAAAATTCAAATGGACAAATATGATTAGAATTTTGAAATTGAAATATAGAGTTAGTAACAAATGTCCCTAATAAAGTGCATTAGATCAATTCATATGCATTGAAATACAAAATTCAAATGGAAAAATATGATTAGAATGTTGAAATTGAAATAGAGAGTAAGTAACAAATGTCCCTAATAAACTGCATTAGATCAATTCAGATGAATTGAAATACAAAATTCAAATGGACAAATATGATTAGAATTTTGAAATTGAAATAGAGATGAGAAAGATTCTAATATGTATCTATCTAATGGAAATTCTTAAGAGAGATGAGCTCTGCGAACATGGGCACTGGTCTTTAGGATGCATTAATCTACACTTTAAAATCTCTCCTATTGTCTGGGGTTTATTCAAGTTGTAAGGGCTATTGTCCTTCAAATGGTTGCTCATATTTGAAGATATCAAATCAAGGACTCTCTTGATTAATACAATGATGGTTATTATTTCCTCTACAACTTGTGTTGAGTTATGTATGTGAGGGTGGATATTTCAAGTGAGTATTTGCACATTGCAATGAATATCACATAGGCTACCTCTCACAAAGAATATTTTTAGAGATGGATACCCAACTCCCCAAATGGGCACTCTCAATGTTTTTCCATATTTGAATTGGTGCCCCCAAAACCTTTGTATTGAATAACTACATGAGCCATCAAAGGGATGGAGCTTTCCTTATATAACCAAATGGCCCTTTGTTTAAAGAAAACTTTGAAACTCAAATGGGCCTCTGCTTGTGTGTTTCATTATTTAAAGATAGATCTAAGTGTACCTAATATGGGTATTAGGAAATATCTATGCCTAAAAAAATCTAAACAAATTGAATGGCCTCTATGTTTAGTAAACCCTGACAGAATATGATTAATTCATCTACCTTAAATTACTTTAATAATAAGTTATATTGGAATTGAAATGTTTAAGTACAATCCCACCTAAGTGAGACTTGGATTTTTTGTGGGACTTGGGTTTTTCATAAACTTATACTTGTTAAGAACTTGCTTTCTAAAACTAAATCTAGTCTAGTCTAGAAACACAAACAAAATGTCAAGTAGGAATTTAAAAAAACAATATATAAGGCATTAAATCATAGGACGTGGTATATATGTAGAATGTTCTTATTATAAGACCAAATCATTATGAGGATGACTCGTGTATTGTTGTGGATATTTATTGTATTGATAATCTTAGTGGTTCAATACTTTCAACATTGAGGCTTGATCTAAGTGAAACTTTAAAATACACAAATCTTTGGAATGGTTGGGAGTGAACAAATTCTAGTAGCGGAGCATTGTTCACTATAGGTTGTGCTATCATATCTAGTGGAAAAACTAAAATTAATAAAGGGTGTCTTCTTACTTTCTAAATAAAATCCATACATAGATATAGTAGTTCTATGGTGTGCTTAAGTTCACCAAGGAGTTCAATTGAAAAACAAGTTTCTCCATTCCATGATGGGATGAGTTATAATCTAGGATATGAAATTTATATTTATGGAGGTGGCTACAGGGACACAGAAATGTGTGAGGTTGTTAAGATAAAGAAGGTGGAAAATGATGTTGGTAATATTTCGTTTTTCTTTAGGTTTTCAAGATATGCTTCTTAATCACTAAAATGCTTATGGTTTTAAAGACATGCTTCACAATCACATGCATCATTGTTGATTTGAATATAATTTATGTTGTGGATTGTATAGATGACGTACTTTTCAGAAGACCACTTGAGATGGTTGGAACAATTGTATTTTTATCCAATTCAAAATCTAATGGTTGATTGTGTGAGGGCTTGGACATTTTTTATTTTTTTTTAAATACTTTAACCATATAGGAAAGTTTTGTTCTCTCCTGTATATATTTAATTGGAGGAAAAATCAAGTCTTGAATGCACTTTGATCCTCAATTGTTCATACCATATGGGTTAAGCAATCACCAAGATCTGAAAGGAATTATTTTCCAACATTGTTTCAATGGATGATGGGTTGAAGGCTTATTGTGGAAATTCCAATTAAATGATGTAGATACTGCAATGATACCTAATACACTCTTTGTACATGTGGAAATTAACAATTTTTACAATCAATCACAAATATTTTCACACTCCTTATACATGTGGAAATTAATAATATTTACAATCAATCACAAATATTTTCTAGCATAAACATACACCCTCTCATCTTTATCCATATAAAACACATATTTTCTAAACAAAATCTTATCTTAGGTTTATTTAGTTCAATAGGATGTACAGAAACATCAAAGTACCTACATAAACATAATATCTTGGTGATGCCAATACTATAAATTTTATAGAGAAAAACAATTTTATATAGTAGTTATACATCTCGTTGGTAAGAAAAACAATAGATATAATTAGAAACGGGTTAGTCACATGCTTCATATTATGCCTAATCTTACACTTTCCAAAACAAAGTGCATAAAAGGAAAAAAAATATAATATGGTTTAAGTACTAGTGGTCGTTGTTTTATGTGACATCAGTATCCTTCAACATAGTAGATTGGTGGATTTTGAGTTGGAAGAGTTCAAGATAAAAAAATTTAATCATTTATTATCAAACTTCTATAACAAATCCTCCAATATTATGCCTAATCTTACACTTTCCAAAACAAAGTGCATAAAAGGAAAAAAAATATAATATGGTTTAAGTACTAGTGGTCGTTGTTTTATGTGACATCAGTATCCTTCAACATAGTAGATTGGTGGATTTTGAGTTGGAAGAGTTCAAGATAAAAAAATTTAATCATTTATTATCAAACTTCTATAACAAATCCTCCCTTCAACATAAAATTTTCTATAATGATCCAATAAATTCATACTTGAAAATTCAAATTAAATCGAGTAGTAAACCCCCTCTATGGAAAGCAGTTTAACCATATATAATTACAAAGTTAAATGGTTCATCTTTGAAATCTCATATATTCAATGCTCCTTATCTACTAGCATAAATCCTTATGAATTTTCAAAGAAACCTAGATTTAAAGAAAACTTCGAATTTAGCATTGAAATCGTGAAAGAAAGGTTGATTGAATGAAATATTGGAATATGAACAAATTTTAGCATAAATCCTTATGAACTTTCAAAGAAACTTAGATTTAAAGAAAACCTCAAATTTAGCATTGAAATCGTGATCAAGAAAGGTTGATTGAATGAAATATTGGAATATGGACAAATTTTAGGGATAATACAAGTGTGTTCATGGGCTAAATTCACTTTTATCTAGATATTTTTTAATGAAATAATATATCATATATATTAAATATATAATAGAAAATTGAGGCAAAACAATTAATATTTAAAAAATATTTATTTAATTTTGAAATAGTTGAAAATTCGCTATGAATGAAATTTTTCCCTTAAATCAGATATTACAAGTCACACATATTGGTGGTGGTCAATATAAATGAAATGGTAAGACAATTAGCTTCCCAAGATATCAATTCAATTGCTAAACACCTTCCCTATAGCACTTAAAATGAAAATATTTTAATTGTTAAGAAAGAAAATCCCCAAACCAAATATTATTGTATATTATCCTATTATTAGTAAATATTATTAGAATGTGGAAATTGAAATAGAGTAGGTAGACTCTCTTCCAAATCTACCAACAAATGTCCCTCATAAACTACATTAGTTCAATTTAGATACATTGAAATACAAAATTCAAATGGACAAATATGATTTGAATGTTGAAATTGAAATAGAGAGGAAGTAACAAATGTCCCTAGATCAATTCAGACGCATTGAAATGAAAAATGCAAATGGAAAAATATGATTAGAATGTTGAAATTGAAAGAAAGTAACAAATGTCCCTAATAAACTTCATTAGATCAATTCACATGCATTGAAATACAAATTTCAAATGGACAAATATGATTAGAATGTTGAAATGGAAATAGAGAGTAAGTAACAAATGTCCCTAATTAAGTGCAATAGATCAATTTAGATGCATTGAAATACAAAATTCAAATGGACAAATATGATTAGAATGTTGAAATTGAAATAGAGTAGGTAAAATCTCTTCGAAATATACCAACAAATTTCTCTAATAAACTGCATTAAATCAATTCACATGCATTGAAATACAAAATTCAAATGGAAAAATAAGATTAGAATTTTGAAATTCAAATAGAGTGTAAGTAACAAATGTCCCTAATAAACTGCATTAGATCAATTCAGATGCATTGAAATACAAAATTGAAATGGACAAATATGACTAGAATATTGAAATTGAAATAGAAAGTAAGTAACAAATGTCCTAATAAAGTGCATTAGATCAATTCAAATGTATTGAAATACAAAATTCAAATGGAAAAATATGATTAGAATGTTGAAATTGAAATAGAGACTAAGTAGAATCTCTTCTAAATATGTCCCTAATAAATTGTATTAGATCAATTCTAATGCATTGAAATAAAAAATTCAAATGGACAAATATTATTAGGATATTGAAATAAATACACAATTCAAATGAACAAATATTATTAAGATGTTGAAATTGAAATAGAGTAGAAAAAATATCTTCCAAATCTACCAGCAAATGTCCCTATCCCTAATAAACAGCATTAGATCAATTCAAATGCATTGAAATACAAAATTCAAATGGACAAATATGATTAGAATGTTGAAATTGAAATAGAGAGTAAGAAATGAACCTAATAAAGTGCATTAGATCAATTTAGATGCATTGAAATACAAAATTCAAATGGACAAATATGATTAGAATGTTGAAATAGAAATATTGAGTAAGTAACAAATGTCCGTAATAAACTGCATTAGATCAATTCAGATGCATTGAAATACAAAATTCAAATGGACAAATATGATTATAATGTTGAAATTGAAATAGAGAGTAAGTAACAAATGTCTCTAATAAAGTGCATTAGATCAATTCAGATGCACTGAAATACAAAATTCAAATGGACAATTATGATTAGGATGTTGAAATTGAAATTGAAATAGAGAGTAAGTAGAATCTCTTCCAAATCTGTCCCTAATAAACTGTATTAGATCAATTCAAATGCATTGAAATACAAAATTCAAATGGACAAATATTATTAGGATATTGAAATTGAAATACAAAATTCAAATGGATAAATATTATTAAGATGTTCAAATTGAAATAGAGTAGGTAAAATATCTTCCAAATCTACCAACAAATGTTTCTAATAAACTGCATTACATTAATTCTGATATACATGACTAGTTTTTTACATTTTCTTAAACTACATTACATCAATTCTGTTATACATGACTCATTTTTTACATTTTCTTAACAAATGTATCATGACCATATCGAATCCAGTGATAGACTGGATTTGTATTCATACCAAAATTATGATTACACCAATTGCCTAATACTTAGAGGTCTCTTCAAATCTGTCTTTTCATATGGTAGAATATGCACTAGAGAGACTAGCAAAGCTAAGCACCGTGTGATAGCTCACAGAGTGACATCAAATTGAAGAACAACATATAACCATAGCTCGGAGAGTGACATCATATTGAAGCACCGACCTTGGCTAACATTGGAAAGGTGGATTGCACATTATTCTCCAGCTTTGAAGCGAAATTATCTTTGTCATATTTGAATGTGTTTGCACCTCGTGTTGTCATTCTCTATGTAGAGAGGGTAAAGTAAACAACGATGAAAAGCTTAGCCTATTGAAAAGCTTAGCACGAGGTCTGCCTTGCCTTGTAATATGCTCACGACTAGAAGCTTTATTTAAACTGCAAAAGGAATTTTTAATATATGTGAGCAATTATGATTTGGAAACCTTACCACATGCTGAATTTCAACTCCTTTCAAAATGGAAAGTAAAATACTTATGGAATCCTTATACCTGATAAATTGTGAAGGACAGAGAAATGCAGAGAGAAAAGAATAGTATATTCAAATGTATGAAGAAGTACAGAACAGAATTGAAGAGAGAGAGCAGACAATTACAATGTAAGATGGTTGAGCTATATATGCTCAAGCAAGACAAAAATAGAAAGTACAATATTCAAATGTATGAAGAAGTACAGAACAGAATTGAAGAGGTTAAGCAGTCAATTACATGTAAGATGGTTGAGCTATATATGTCCAAGTAAAGACAAAATAGAAAGTACAACTGTCCAGTACAGCTGGCAGTGTACGGTCATACTGTTAAGGGTACAATATATTTAACAATACCCTTCAAGTTTATCACTGCAAAATCATTTCAGTACAATGAGACGAACTAAACAGTAGCATTAACACACCAATCCCAACCCATAGGAGGCGAGTGCCGCAAGAAATTGTGAGGCTCCGTTTACGCCAACTGTGAGGCATATCCTGCACTTAATAAGCAACGCAGATGGCATAAAGGGAGCCAGGCAGATCTACTTTGTCTCTATAGTAGCGGTGATGTGCCTCCTATTTCTATCTTCCTCCTGCAGAATAGTACAGTAAAAAACGATGTCATTAATTAAAGGCACCATTTGTTTTAGATCTCAACTAATGCACCACTGAAAATGAAGGCGAAGGCATGATAAGGACAAGAAAATATTTGAAAATGATATATTGTCCACAAATTTATATGCGTGACTAGAAGAATAGTAACCTAATGATCGCTTCTAAAAAAACAGAGAGGGTAAGAAAAATGTTGATGTTATGGCCTTTTCATTTGAATTTGCGTTTCTGACACACGGAGTGGTTTCATAACAGATTTTTTTGACATAATGACAAAATAAATAGGTCGGTAATTCATGGAAAAATATTATGGAATGAAATTATAACATGATAACAGACTAAACCTAGCTATAACTATCGAGTCCTCTAAGAAATATTAAACCTCAAGTCAAATCCAAAGTAAGTATTCATAATCATAGTACTGCAATATGATAATGGACTGCATTAAATGTTGACTCATTTTTGCATTATTGTAATTGACTGCATTACAAAGTAAGTCGTCATAATCATGTAATAGGATTGCATTATGATAATGGACTGGACTGCATTAAATGTTGACTCATCTTTGCATTATTGTAATTGACTGCATTACAAAGTAAGTCTTCATAATCATGTAATAGGATTGCATTATGATAATGGACTGCATTAAATGTTGACCCATCTTTGCATTATGGTAATGTACTGTATTATGTATTATGGTAATTTTAACTTTTTTATTATGATAATGGACTGCATTAAATGTTGACTCATTTTACAATGGATTGTATTTAAGATGCATATCCTTTTAATAATGGACTACATTTACTAGGAACTTAAAGATTGTTCAAATCAATTTTTATCCAAATTATTTATATGATAAAAACCATTAAATTACAATGTATATGGATTGTATTTAATATGCATATTTCTTATTAATGGAATACATTTAATAGGTAATTAAAAATTGATCCAATCAACTTTGATTCAAATGATTTATAACTTTGATTCAAATTATTTATATGATAAAACCCATTAAATTATAATGAATATGGTTTTTTTTTAAACAATATATGTCTCTTGTTTTTCCTTTAATTTTTATTTTTTTTTATTAAAGTTCTCTTAAAAAAAACCTAAACCCACATCAATTTTCAATTCAATTATTTCTCTTCTTTTATCTTATCAAACTAGATTTTAATATTCTCTTTAATTTCAATGTATTTAGTTTTCAATGATTTGATCTATTAATGTTAATGTATTTGGTTTTCACATATAAGATGATTTGATCTATTAAACATTAATTTTTTTTAGTTTATATTAAATTTTATTAGTGTATATTTTATAATATAATATTAAAGAAATTATATTATTTATTTGGTATAAAGTTATTTAAATTTTATATAAAATTAATATAATAAGATATTTGTTTATTTGTTTATATAAATTACATTTATTTAAATTTAAATTAAATATTTTTTAAATACTTTAAAAATTGTATTTTTTTCACTAATCTTTTTAAATATTTAATAGATTTGAAATTAAATTGGATTTAAGTTAATAAATATTATAGTCATGAAGATGCTAGTCTATATACATTTAATCATTCCGATTAAGGAATATTTTCTCTTACAAAAGATAAAGTCTTATACATCAATTTATTATTTGACTAAACTATATTATTAAGTTAAATTATTATTGTATTATTAATATAATAAATTATTGTGTGAGTATGTTTAAAAAGATAGAGTTTGAGATAATAGTATATTATCTTTATGGATAGATTATATTATCTATTCTTTTGATTATATATTATTAAAATTGAAAAGGAGTTCTTGTAAATAAAAGTTATTTAATGATGACATTAAAATTGAAATTAAAAGAAAGCGTTGAGTTTTTTATCATCACACTTAAGTTTAAATTTTTCCTTGTAAATATTCATCCCAACTCTCTTTTCTATTATTATTTTATCTTTATTTGTTCTTGATAATGGGTGGGGTGTCCACTCAAATGTTGAACACTTCAAAGTTTTATACATAGTTTATCTCCTAAAAGTTCAAGCAATATTATAACTCACTATGAAAAGCTAGACACTTGGATTATGTATTATTTATTAAAAATATTTATATTTAATTATAAATAAAATTACTTAATGGTTTTGATTTTAATTTTCCGATTGACATACATTAGATAATTTATGTGTGGTGTATTTTGATGTATGTCATACATTTTGATGCATGGCATACATTTCCAAAGGGAATTTCTATACAACACTTTTTTCTCCCATTAACTCTTCGTGAATAACTCCTCCCCCTCTATCATGTAATCCTATACTTAGTCAATTCTTGAACTATGTCTAATGAGGAGAAATTGACACAAAGCCATTTCTCTACATGACATTCTCTATGCATCATGTTCAACCACATGACTCAATCCTCCACGAAACTTGTCCCTCTCCATTCCTGCCACACCAAATGTCCCATACTTAGTGTCACTACAAGAAGAACACCTTCTTGCAGAGCATTTTACGAAATCTCCCCCAAAAATCTATCATGTCTCTCTTTATAGAAGAGGTTGTTAGCAGAGGGAGGGCAGGCAGAAAAAAAAAATTGTGGAGGTTTTTTTATTGGTGTGCCTTTAAGGTTGACACACATTGGTGCATATATGAATAATCAAGCACTCGTGAGTCAATGTTCAAAAGAAACATCACAATTTATAATTAAAATTACACTCACCGAATAAAGTTTAATGGTTTCATTGAACATTACCCATCGGTGTGTCTCATTGTCGTCAAGTGCATCGTAATAGGGTAAATAAAAAAAAATTACCAACCCAATTTTTATCGTTACAATGCATCTTTTTCTTCCAAACTCTCAAGTAAGCACCAATGCTCATCATTCTTCCAAACTCTCAAGTAAGAACCAATGCTCATTGTCCTTCCAAACATGCCTTGTTTTTAGTGCTCTACATCTCCTTGGATAACTCCATTAGTAGATTATGAACATTTCCAAAATTTAGAAATTACAACAAATTTTGATTTCTCTCAATGGTGAAACCATGCCTCCTCGAGACACAAGAGACGAGTTAAATTGTTTATTACCTTCCTATTTGCATTTTCATCCAATCAAAAATTGAATTTAGCTTGAAACCTGGATTTGTTTTCAATTTTTTTTTCCATTGTGTGGACTGTTACTGAATGCTTAGGCTCACCCTAAAGTATTGAATATTGAGTTAAATTCACAATGAGCATTGCAACTCGTGTGTCTCATATATATGTTTTCACTGGTTCCATTCAATATAGAGCACAGTAATAAACTATAAAAAAAAAGAGGTGCATCCTTTGAAACACCGTGCAACTGATGTATAATTGGCTTTGACCTACATCGGACCATTTCACTTAATTAACCACACTGCAAACTTAACGATTTATAAAATTTAATATAGTGATGCAACCATTTTAACCAAACACATCGGTATTGTTTACAAAACCACATTGAGATATATATTTCCTGAAATGGCATAGCGAGGCGTATCATTGGATGCATCATTCTTGGTGCTCTATCCCTTACAACAAACTGTAGGAAAAAATGTTGGTGTTCCACTATGAGAGTGGCAACAATGTGTTAATAGTAACACATCACAATGCTTCAGTTGTGATGGTGCAATTTAACCTAGTGGTTCCAATCTATCCAACAAATGCATCGGTGTTGTAAATACAATGACACTCGAGTGATTTTTTAATAATCAATTAGTGTGGTGTGAATTATGAGACACGTCATTGCAATCCATGGAGGTGTGACAATAATCGTGGTGCATCGATGTGTAAATGATAAATGTGTGCACTACAACATGTTTTGAAAAACAAATATTGTAGTTTGTCTTATGTAAGGCCCTCCTCACAATTCATTAGTAATGCAATGCACAACTAGACATCATGTCGGTGCTCTCGTAAAATCAGTGCACCGGTGCTTTTAATTTTAAAAAGGGCACTCATGATTTTGTGCACCATAAATTTTAGCATTGCAATGAATCTTTGTTAATGATATGAACGAGTGTAGTTTAAAGCATTGAACCAATGTGGTTAAAATCATTGTACCGGTCCAGGGAATCCTATGGGATGAGCCACTCCAATATGTAGTGGTGTGACAATAAACATGGCATCGGTGTCTATTAGTAGCAACATCGCACGATGGTGATTTTTTTCTAATAAAGAGCACCATCGGTGGGGCTTATGTGCTATTTGTAGTGCACCAATTACTTTTTAATATTTTTTTTCAAAGAAAAACTAGTTATAGATTTTTTTAAATACACGTCATTTGTATGTACATATTTTTTATAATTATAATTTATTTTATCTATATACATCCGCCTAACAATATTTGTATGTGAATTAGATATGGAGATGATGAGAGGAGGAGCACCAGTGCTAGTAGCATCTCAATACACACACATTTATGTGTGAGTGGGAGGCCAGGGAGAGGGAGGAGGAGTTGTTATGTCACCGTATTTCACAGTCGACACAAGACCTTTTGTTTTTTGTTGGCCTCTTGAATTTTTATTAGGAGGGTACATCCCTTAGGGGGGACTCTTTTTTGTTCATTGGATACAACTCTTGTTTATGTAGAGCTTTGTTTTCCTTCATATTTTATGTGTTAAGCTTCTTTAATTTCACCTTTATTATTTTTCTATATTGTAATTTGTAGTCAAATTATATTTGTTAAGAAAAACATTTTGGTATGACCGCCACTATTGTTAATCAGTTGAAGGGATTGTGTAATGTAATTCGTAGGCCAAATTTGTGTGAATTGAAAATAACTATAGTTTGTGTTACATCTAGTTTTATCATCTCTACTTTGCATGGAACGTTTATGAAAATATAGAGTTCTAGATTATAGGAGTTTTAGTCCATTTTAAACCTATTTTATGTTCCTTCAATATATACATTTCCATACACCTCCAAGTTACATCACAAGTGTAATCATGTTTAATTCATTAAGAGGCCAACTCTTGCACTTATTCATGTGTTGAATTCATTGTTTAGATTCCAAACAAATCATTATTTATTCATCTCAATTTTTCAATGACTTCCTTACTCATTGTTGGGATCAAGATTAAATGTTATCCTTTCTTTCACCTATCATTACCTGATCCAAGTGGATATTGGTGGCCACCCACCTATTCCAACTGGCTCCTTGTGTCCATTTTTTTGTTCAGCACGTTCTTTTGTACTTCTTTGTAATTGTGAGTTCTACACTTATGGGGTTGTCTTAAGCCCCACACATCCTCGAGGTGGATACGGGTGGCCTCTCACCTAATCCAACTAGATTATTTTGTATCTTTTCATGTTAACATATATTGTTGTACTTCAAGGGCCATTTTGGGGCCCTAAACGTTGTTTTTTTGGCTCACCACAGTCAAACTGTAAAAGGAGTCAAAGTTTGATGGCATAATGTGTAGCTCTCTTAAATACATTTCCAACAGGCTATCACGTGCGGAGGTTGAATGCAAAATTTACAACCCTTGGAAGTTGAGGTACCAAATTACACCAACATACCCATAGGGCCCACACGAATTTTGGCGTTTCACCTTCTAGGGTTAGGTATTGGATGTCTAGTGTTTTGGAATTCATGAGTAATATAAAAAAGTCCTATAGAGCCTCATTGTAATCCATTATTCTCATATGGATGTGTGTAGTAGCCACATCTCTTCTCAAAGATAGCTACCACCATTCGAGCAAGTGTTTTAGTTCTGCAGTTTTACAGTTTCAGCCTATTTCACTACGTAATAAAAGATATTGTTCAATGAATATTTGTGTTATTCTTCATATATCTGTTTTTATTGTATTCAGTATGTTAATAATTTCATTCTGATCCTAAATCTTTATCAGTTGTATCAGAGCGGTGTGCTCTTCATTTTTTTTTCTCCGTACATGTCCCCTCGAACCAATCAGGAAATTACAATATGAGTCGCGCTGAGCCCGACAACAACCCATGGGGGATGAAAATAAATATGATGGAGTAGGATATCCTATTAAAATGTTGCTCGAGGAAGCCCTCGTGGGACAAAGGAATGAAGTGATAGACAACTTCATGCAGATCCTTCGATGGTTGCCCACAAGAGAAGCATCTTCATCAAGAAGTCATGCAACTTGTTATGAGGGAAAAAATCTCTATGGCCAAGGGTAAACCACAACAGACAGATATGACTATAGAAATCAACTCAATTCTAGTGTATGTTATATAAACTAACGTGTAAGATAAGAAAGAGGCCTACCTCGATCCAACGTTTGATGGTGTTCCACCATTGAGCACTTCGAACCAAAGCTTTGTACCTACAATAAGTTCTCAATGAACAAGAAAAGAAAGTATATAGTGATAATCTATAGGGGTTAACACATCAGATAGCATAATCCATTAATAAACATTACAAACATGCCCATGGATAGTAATCATATATTTTCACTATACCAATAGGACGGGAAAGGATTATTTATATTAATAATTGATCAACAGAAGTGTCAACATTACAGACTTCTGTGTCGGCACGGTTCGAAACCAAGGAACCAAGTTCCTTCCAACTGGGTCTCCACCATTTCAATCCTCCACCAAAGGCAAGCTCAAAAGAGAGAGACAATGAGGTTCTCTCAACAATAGGGAAAGAGCTTAGGGGATGAACACTGTGTTCAAACTTGAGGGACAAAGGGATGCAAACTCAATATGAAGTAATTTCTCTAGAGTAACTTTTCTCTCAAATTTGAATGATTTCTCCTCTTTTCCATAGCTAAAAATTGTGCTCTTATAACCTTCACAATGCAAATGAAGAGCTGAGTTCGAATGTTTCCAGTATATGGAAGGCCAAGGATGAGAGATCTCTTGTCATGACATGGAAACCTGACTCCATTTTTGTATTTTCTAGCACAAATCCCGATGTACATGGGTTGTAGTGGAGCAGCCTATGTATATGCTTGTTGTATAACTGATAGGGCATGTATATGTGGAAAAATGTTTATTTTTAGCTCTATATTTGTTAAAAAGGGATGATAAGTCTACATAGGGAAATGGAAAAAGGCCCTTTATGCAAGATAGCAATGGTGAGCCAAGTCTTGCTATAATAGATTCCCCCTAATGTGTGAGATCAGAGGAGTATCTGCAATGGCCAAAATACATTATAAACAACCCAGGAGTGGAGTGGTAGAGAACCAGCTAGATGAACTCGTTTTCTCATTACATTATGTACTGAATTTGCATACATTGTTGCCAAGAATACAATGCAGATCCATGTGGAAAATATACCAAATAAGTGTATGTGGCCATGAGTAGGTAGATACAATTGTGGTTATATGCCAAAGCCTCTCATAGTCATAAACAAGGCCCAATGAAACCAGTCTCAAAATCAATCTGAAGATATATGTATACCACGGAGTACAATTTGATCTCCCATGATCACTAAATTCGAACAGGTGTTGGTCCAATGAAAGGGAAGCAACAACTTAGGAAATATGTGGACACATAGTGATGTCTTCAAGTATTCTACACTATCTGCCAAGGGTGAAAGTCCACCTCATGTGAATAAAGGAGTTGAGGTTGAACATAATGAGACATCATTTGATTACCGGTCATTGAGGTATACCATTAACAAACGTGAGACATACTACCAATAATGAAAGTAGGTATCAAGGAACCAAGTACATTCCTATAACTGTGAATAAAGGAGTCGTTGTTCAACACTTGAGAAATCCATTGATCAGGAGACATTGATTTATTCCCATCTGTCAATGGCGAGAGAGCCTGCCACTAATGATTGCAAGCCTCAAGGTACCCATAAAACTATAGGTCCCATATCCAGAATAGATGAGATGAAGTCGATGGAAAGAGGCCCATTGAAAGGAGATCATTAAGGCATCTCTCATTAGTCAACACGAGGAACAAAGATGGAGCTTCATGATTTGTTGGAGATCGAACGAAGAACATGTTCATGAACCAACGGCCCTGTGCATATTTCACGTGTATCAAATGCAAGTGGTACATGAAAAAGACCCTCTGAATAGCAGTCGATGATGAAAATTGTTGACAAAGGTGAGGATTGGACGGGAAAGGAGTATTTATATTAATAATTGATCAATAGAAGTGTCAACATTATAGACTTTCGTGTCAACATGGTTCAAAACCAAGGAACCAAGTTCCTTCCAACTAGGTCTCCACCACTTCAATCCTCCACCAAAGGCAAGCTCAAAAGAGAGAGACAATGAGGTTCTCTCAACAATAGGGAAAGATCTTGGGGGATTAACATTGTTTTCATAATTGAGGGACAAAGGGGTGTAGACTCAATATGAAGTAATTTCTCGAGAGTAACTTTGCTCTCAAAGTTGAATTCTTTCTCCTCTTTTCCATAGCTCGAAATTGTTCTCTTATAGCCTTCAAAATGAAACTGAAGGGCTGAGTGAGAACGTTTCGAGTATATGGAAGTCCAAGGATCAGAGATATCTTGTTGTGACATGGAAACCTGACTCCATTTTTGTATTTTTTGGCACAAATCTCGATGTACGTGGGTTGTAGTGGGGCAACCTGCCTATACGCTTGTTGTATAGCTGATAGGGCGCGTATATGTGGAAAAATGTTTATGTTTAGATCTGGATTTGTCAAAAAGGGATGATAAGTCTACATAGGGAAATGGAAAAAGGCCCTTTATGCAAGATAGTAATGGTGAGGCAAATCTTGTTATAACACAACCCCCTTCACGGTATAGGTAAATCTTGGTATTCCATTATTTGAAGGACTAATAGATCGAGATGTTGTAGATAAATGGTTGAATCTTCTCAAAGGATATTTTTCGGTCCACAATTTTTCCAATAGGGAAAAGATCACTTTTTCACTCCTCGAGGTTGTCCCCCGCGTTAATGAATGGTGGGATACTTACTCTGAGAAAAGGGTCATGGAGGAATCTACAATTTTTGTGGTGGCCCCTACATGGGATTCCTTCCGAGATTCCATTAAGTAACAATACTACCTTATTGGAAGCTACAAGGACCAGCACACCAGATGGACCACCTTACGTCAAGAAAGGAATGCGACATTACTAGATTTCACCAATATTTTGCATACCCTACGCACCAAATTGGGTATCAAAGACTCTTAGCGTCATCTAGTGCTCAAATACCATGGTTGTTTGCATAGATACATTCAAACAAAAAGTAAGTTCCTAGACATTTCCTCATTGGGCATGGTTTATAGATGCGTTATCAAGATCAAGCAGAAATTTAAACAGAAACAATGAGAGTTTGGATCTGCAAACCCCTCATAGCCAAAGCAGGGAAAAGGTAGCCCCAACCCACATAAAAAGGGCCTAATTCAATATGGTCACCCTCAGGACAACCAGTCCAAGCCACAACACAAGAAGGGAAATGAGAAGACAAAGAAGGAAGGAGGAAAATGGTGTGAGTACCATAAAATTCTTTGGCACAACACCGAAGAATGTCGCTCCAAGAAGTCCTACATGGTTGGGTTGAAGGCTTTTGAGTGAGAGGCCGATTCTAATTTCTATTCGAATCCTGAAGGAGGGAAGTTGATTATCAATGTTGAACAGGGTTTCATTATCACTACCACCAAAGTTCAACCAAAAAAACCAGAGGAACCGTAGGAAGGGGAACACCTCTTTCACTTGCAGATGTGGGTCAAAGGGGCTTTGATTCATTTCATTGTTGACAACAGTATTCATAAGAACCTGATTTCAGAAGAGGTCTTCAAGCGACTGGACCTGCCAACAACACCGCAGCCAGAACCCTACACCATCGATTGGCTTCGCTAAGGAAGATATCTATGTGTCAACCAATAGTGTCATCTACCCTATGAAATTAAGCGTTTCAAAGATGAGGTGTTGTGTGATATTGCTCCCCTTGAATTTTGTGATGTTCTTTTAGGACAACCATATTTGTGGAAGCTTCATGTTGTGTATGAGTCTAGACCCTGCAGTGTTATTATTATTTTGGGTAAACAATTGTACAAGATCCCATAGGTAGTACCGCCTACTGCTATTTATTTAATATTTTCTAAGAAATGGAGTAAGGTCATTTCAGAGACTGAAAAGTTCATCTTATTTGTCATTCATGCTAATAGTAAGAATAAGGTCACCGCCACATTCGTGGCCTCTACACATTGCCTCTCTTTGCAGCAGAAGCAAGTGGACGAGATAGTGGAAGAATACCAAGATATATTTGCCTCACCTACAAGAGTACCAACATTTTTGGGGGTGAAAGAGGATTAGTGATCAAAAGAGTGTTATCTCTCGACGGTGGTGTTTCCTCTTTAACTGGGTAATTTCCATGGATGGATTGAGGGGATGACGATGAAGGCTCCGATGGCCCCTAGCTATTATGATTGGAGTTGGAGGTACGAGAAGCAATGAGAGCCAACTAGGAGGGGGTAAGTTTGTCGTGCCTAGAGAGGGCATTGTAGTACAACATGCCTCTCTCAGAATTCCCCCTTTCTCTTAGCATGTTGGAGAGAATGCAGAGGCTAGTTTGTGGTGGAGTGAAGACAAAGAGTGGATGGGTTGTTGGAAAGCGCCTAAGAGAGATCGAAAGAGTTGAAGCGCAGGAGTAAAATCAAAGGAAGATGCAAAGAATTCACTTGTGAGAGCCGAGGGGCAGGAGAAGAGTAGAAGAAGGATAAAGAGAGAATCCACCCGAGAGAGCAAGGGAGAAAACACAGTTGCAGAGGGAAAAGGTGAGAAAATGATCAGAAGAGCCAAGGAGCAGAAGAAAATGTAGAGGGATAATGAATGAATTCACCAGGGAGATTTCCCACTCAGTACACCGTGAATTGAGGGAAAATCTATCCCTTAGAGTCAAGGTGACGACTTCCCTAGGCCTGGTACGCCCGGTCTGCCTTACGCGAGGGGCAATTAACCATGCAAGGTTGTCGAGACACATTACCATTAATCGCCATTGGGTACACGTCATTCTGCAATAATGGGTGAAGGGATGGAGGTCGGGTTTAATAACTCTGATGGCCACCCCATTCCATCTGTCCTTTGACAATAACAAGGTGGCACCCCATCTGGGTTTCAATCCTCCTTATCTAGGGGCATAAGTATTTGTGAATTTTCAAAGGAACCTATATTCTAGAGAATACCTCTATTGAAATTACATGAAGTGAATAAATAATAACATTTAATTTAGGATCTAAATCGTGATCAAGGGAGGTTTATTGAATGCAATATTGGCAAATTTTAGGGATAATACACATGATTTCATGGGATAATTCCACCTTTATATAGGTAATTTTTAATTTTGAATGGATAATATACCATATATATCAAGAATAATAGAGAAAAGAGGTTAAACCATGGAAAATCTATAATATTAAAAAACAATTGTCCATTGAATTTTTAAATCATTCAAAATTCACCGATGAATAAAATCTTTCCCTTAAATCAGATACACACAGAAATTAGACAGTGCAAGTCACACATACTGGTGGTGGTCAATATAAATGAAATGATCACACAATTAGCTACACAAGATATCAATTCAATTGCTAAAATCCTTCCCCATAACAATGAATATGGAAATATTTAATTGTTACATGAGAAAAGCCCCAATACAAATACTATGATTGTATTATTAGTAGATCATCTATAATGGATGCATTGAAATACAAAATTCAAATGGAAAAATACTATTAGGATTTTTAAATTGAAATAGAATAGGTCAAATATCTTCCATATATACAAACATATGTCTCTAATAGACTCCATTACATCAACTTTGATATAGATTCCTCATTTTTTACATTTCCTTAGAACTAGTTTAGAAAACCATATGAATAAAGCCAAGAATCAAGATGGCAATCAAGAAAAGTAATCAATCACATAAATGGTCATATTGAATCCAATGATATACTAGATTTGCATTTAGACCAAAATCATGATTACAACAACTGCCTAATGCTTAGAGGTATATTCAACTCAATGTCATTTCTATGGTAACGGTTGTGAGGTGTAAAATATGCACTAGAGAGACCAACCAAGAAAAGCATCAGGTCATAAATCACAGAGTTACATCAAATTGAAGAACATCACAGACTCGTGGCTAACAATGGAAAGGTGGACTACACATTTTCTCCAGCTTTGAAGAAAATCCTTACAATAGGGAATTATCTTTGTCATATTTGAATTTTTTTTCTCCTAGTGGTATCATGCTCTATGTAGAGAGGGCATAGTAAACAACAATGAGATTTTTGTTATATATTCCTCCTATCCAACACTCAAGACAACACTATCCTACTGAGAAGGTTAGAATGAGGTCTTCCTTGCCTTGCAACATGCTCATTACTTGCAGCTTTATTTAATTTGCAAAAGGATTCTTTAATATCTATGAACAATTATGATCTAGTAACCTTACCATATGAAGAATCGGAACTCCTTTCAAAATGTAAAGTAAAATACTTAGGTAATCCTTATACCCTTTGAGTTTGTCACTACAAAAACATTTCACTACAATGAAAGGAACTATGTTGAAATATGGTAATTACTCCGGTTAGCTATTTTTGGAGTGTTCTAAGTTTAGAGTGTTGTAGAAGAGTTTAAGTTAATTTCAGTTAGTTAAATATATATCTAGAAGAGTTGATTTCTATTATTAGTAAACCTATGTGTATTTATATCTTCCTTGAGAAGCAATGAATACATCAAAAGTTTAGAGTTGCAACTTGTCTTGGGTTTCAAAGCCAAGACATCCATAGTGTTCACTGAAGGAGCCACACACTCAAGGAGTATCTATCATTGGAGTTGTCATTGTCCAAACCCTAACCACTAGCAAATTACAACCATGGTTTGAGGTTCAAAAATTTTCGTGGGGTTTATGTGAAGAAGCCGCGAGGGTTACATCCCACAGAAGGGAATTTGTGAATTTTATACTCTTCACTATTTAAAGTCAATATTTTAATTAAAAAGTCATTGTTTTTGAAAATTCAAAGGCCCGTGATATTCTAATTATTTTTTTAAAGGAGGCTGAGGAGATTTTATTTGTATTTTTTGGCATATGTGAATAAATAAAAAGAAGTGTTTTGGGTATCTTCATTAAAAAAAAAAATGGGTTTTCTTCTTACAAGTCTGCAATCAAAGTTAAAAAAAACTTTGACTTTTGGTTTAGAGGTATTAAGGTATGTTAAAAAAAAACATGGCTTCATGTACTAGCCTTGCACAAACATAGCTCCCAAATCGCACAAGTGTGTAAGAAGTTTGGATTATATACTCTTTTAAAAGATGCATTTTCCAATATAGTGCACACGAGGGATTGACATTTTGTGGTGAATTTTATTGATCGATATGAATTATGGAGAAATTAGTATGCACCACCACCTCTTAGTTTATTTGGTAAAATTTATGATTTTGGGGCTATTAAGATGAGGGTTAGACTACACACATAAGATTTATGGGATATTATATTGAAAGAGTTTAAATAACCCTCAAATAGGGAACCTTATGAGACCATGATTGAGATCACAAGGATCAACTCATATAAAATAAGAGGAATGATGCATAAGCATTGTCTCTCATTCAGCAAGGATTGGATGAGAGACTTTTCCCAAAATTGCAGTAGAAACCAGGTACAAAGATGCTTGGGATATTCTGGAGATGACATACAGTGAAAGGGGGAGAAACATCGATCAACATCAAGCTATGTTGTAGAGCGTTGTATCTGTTTATTAAGTGACTATTGTAATAGAATAAGTAGAAGAATTTTACATTGCATAAATAATTAAATAATTTGTGTAAGAAGCTACTGAAGAAGAAGAAAATAAACAAGATATGGAGACGAAAAATTCATGAACATTGCAGAGAAATTTGTTAAGGAAATTACAAAAGAGAAAGGTAACTTTGTACGAGATGCATAGGATGAGCATGGTAAAGAAAGTGAAGCCCAGTGTGTAGATACACATATGGATGATGAAATTGAATTTGAAGATGAAAATGAAACTACCTTTATAGCAGTAGAAAAATGTGAGGAGAATTTAGAAATGGAAGTTGTTGAAGACATAAATGAGGCTACAATGAATGTTGAATTTTATGTTGAATTAGAATTTCTTGAGGAGTTGATTGCAAAGCCCAAGTATGATGGAGATGAAAGTGGTTATTGAAAATTTTCCATAATTGCAAGAGAAGAATAACTCGATAAAGGGGAAACTATCGGAGTTGTTGAGAGGCTATTGCAGCAGTGGAAGAGGAGATGAAAGAAAATAAAGATGATTTTGATCTTACAGAGGTTGACATAAATGTTAAGTCAGCAATAGTTGAATTATAAGTGTATGAAAAAGAAGAACCAAATGAAGAAGACAAAGATGATGAAGAAATATTGAAGAATATGACAAGAGTAACATTGAAGTTGAAGAAGAAGAAAATTTATGCAGAATATAAATTTTGGAGCAATAAGAAGAAAAACCTTGTAGAGCATAGAGAGTACAAGCGACACCGACATGAAGTAAAGAAGGTAAAATAAATTTTTTGAATTGATCTCAAGTGTTTTAAGCCTAGCTGAGACTTACACCAGAAGGCCATTAAGTTATGAATTTTGTAAGCCTATATAGGTAGAGTTGATTTTCAAGTTGTCATGGCGAGTGTTAGAATTGTTAGCAGACATAATTAAGGAGGAGTGTTGAAATATGGTAATTACTCTCATTACCTATTTTTGGAGCATTAGATATTTTTAAATAGTTCTAAGTTTAGAAAGTTGTAGAATAGTTTCAGTTAATTTTAGTTAATTGAAGAAATATCTAGAAGAATGAGTTCTAGTATTAATAAACCTATGTGTATTTATATCTTTCTTGAGAAACAATGAATGCATCAAGAGTTTGGAGCTGCAACTCATCTTATGTTTGGTTTTGTGTATTTCGTCTTGAGTTTATACAGGTCTAGTTGTTTTTAATTCGCCCTTTCCTCTTTCAAACTAAACAGTAGCATTAACACACCAATATATTACCATCCGTGTGTGGATCGATTTAAACCAACTATGAGGCATATATTTTACATAATAAGAAACGTAGATGGCATGAAGGGAGTTAGGTAGATATACTTTGTCTTTATAGTAGTAGTGTTTTTCCTCCTATATCTATCTTCCTCTTGTAGAATAGTTCATTAAAAAACGATCTCATCAAACAAATTTTGGGATAATGAAATAGAGTGGTTAGATTTAGATCTAAACATGTGTACTTAAGGAGAAGAAAATGTTTTAAAATGACATATATTTCCACAAATTTATATGTTGTGACTAGAAGCATAGTATCCTAATTTTAGTTTCTACAACAAAAAAAATGAGAAAAAAGAAAAATGGTGATATTATGGCCATTACATTTGTGTTGTTGAGAGACAGACATAGTGAAATCACTATGGATTTGTGGGCAAAAGCAAGTGGTTTTATAACACATTTTTGGGCAGGACATTAATGAAAACACACAAAGGTCGATAATTCATGGAAATAGATTATGGAATGAAATACATTAATGACGACATAGAAAAACCTAATTATAATGAATGAGTCCTCCAAAAAAAATATTAAACCTCAACTCAAATCCAAAATAAGTTTCCAAAGCAAGGTAGGTAATTTTTAAATTGACTATTATGGTAATGGACTACAATAAATGTTGATCCCTCTCGAAATTGACTATATTAAATATGCATATCCCTCCCATAATGGAATACATTTAAGAGGAAGTTAAATATTGATCGAGTCAAATTTCATGAAAATTATTTATATGATAAAACCCATTGTATGAAAGCCCATTGAATTACAATGGATGTGAGTTTTTTTGGGAAACAATGCAAATTATTTATATGATAAGTCTGATTGAATTACAATGGATATGAATTTTCTTTCTAGGGAAACAATATGTGTCTCTTGTTTTACCTTTGATTTTACTTCATATTATTCCATGCCCTTCAGGCTGTAGGGACTAATAATAATCGGTTTTTAGTCCATGCATTAATATGACAAAAAAAACAAACACTTTAACCAAAGTTTTAAGTGGTTCATTCAAATTTCCATCCCGCATTTCGTTTTTAGTCCTAAGTTTGAAGTTTGACGCCTTATTTGGCCTCTTCCCGAGGCACACCCTCACCATAAATTGACTTAAAATAACTTTCAAGTGTATATTCTATGAGTAATATTGAAGAAGTCAAGTAATGCTAGAAATTCTTCTAGCATTACTTCTTGGCATTAAATGTTAAATTGTAGAACTTTCTCCAATGTTTATTGCAATTCCCTTAGCTTCCACCTTCTTACTATCAGTAGCTTTGTGTCAACTCCCTAAGCTCGAGTTTGTTGAGATTCCACCTACTCGACCATGAAAACCCTATTGTCAAATAAAATACAGTGACCTTACCTTATATATGATCTGGAATATTTTCGACATGAAATGAGAGCAGAGATATAATAAAGAAATGCACAGAGATATCACGGATATCCAATAATATAACAAAAACATATCAAAAATGCAACCATAAACACAAAGATATAGTAATACATGATTTATATTAATGAAATAAATGTACAAAGACTGTAAAAACACAAAGTGAAAGACTCGCTAGAATGGTCACAGCTTATCTCTGAAAAGAGATGTGACTCTACTCGCATTCGCAAGAAGATGATTACAATGAGGATCTAAAGGAATTTTTACAATAAAAAGGAATTTCAAAAACCCTAGACATCCAAAATCCTAACCCTAGGATATGAAGCACCAAATGTCATGTGGTCCCCATTTGGGTAAGTCAGTACATCAACTTCCTCGGGTCGTAACTTTTGCATACGATCTATGTTTGATGCATATGATACATCGTTAGAAAGGTCTAACCGAGAACTACCAATATTTATAGAGAATATCATGGTTCGAAATAGACTAATATTATCCATAGTTTGATGTCCCAAAAATGTTGTTTACAGGTTCAAAAAGGATCTCGAAGTTGAGGACCTGAAAAAATCCCAAAAATAGTAAATTGCCAAAATTGCTAGAAAATTGTTTTGAGTGAGTTGAAAAAGGTGGGTGGCCATCAATATCATTGTGGATCAATCCTCCCTCCTTAGGAAGCAATGGTATCCATTGCATTGAGTTCCTGGGGGAGAGAGGCAAGTGTTTGTTGAATTTGAATCTTGGTGAGGTGCTTGCTTTGCTAGAGACATCATGTTGCTCGGTTTGTGGAAGGCTCTCACGAACCTATTGAGGTTGATTTTGTTCAACAAGTCAAGCTACATGAGATGATTGTGTGCAAAAGGAATCTTTCTCTTTGTTGCAACCTTGTCAACCTGCTTTTTTTGGATAGAAGGTGCTTGGGGCGAGGCTGTAGTGGTTGGAGTGTCCTTTTGTTCCCATTTTGAATAGATTGTGAAGAAGATGAATTTTGCAGTATGAGATACTACCTTGTGGCACTGTTTAGGTGGAAAAATAGTTGGAACTACCTCTGGTATTTTGTAGAGATGACCCCCTAGAGAAATAATGACATTGTGGGGTTGAGACTCATAAACAACATGGCGCTTCCACATATATGGTTGTCCAAAGCGAATAGCATAGACATTCAATGGGGTAACATCACATAGTACATCATCCTTGAAGGGTTTGATGCTATATGAAAATCAACACTGTTGGTTGACACGGAGATCTCGTCCCTCGCGAATCCATCCGATGTTGTATGGTTGCGGGTGTGGTGTTGTGGACAATCCCTATTGTTTGATGACTTGTGTTGAGATGAGGTTCTTCTTGCTTCTGATATCAACAATAAAATGCAGTGGGGTCCCCATCACCCACATTTGTGAATGAAAAAGGATCTCCCCCTCTTCAGGATCTGTTAGTTCTTCTTGTTGAATTGTTGCAGTCATTACAGTACCAATGGGGTCTGCAACAACGATCTGTCTTTTACCAGTACTTTCAGAGTCAGATTCTAAATCAGGGTTTGACTCCTTGTCTTTGATCTTGGCCACTAGTGACTATTTTGAGCGAAATTCATAGGTGTTGTACTAGGGGATTTTGTGTAAATCGTACCATTTTCTAGTGTCCTTCTTTGTCTTCTCGTGACTCTTCTTTTCCTATGGCTTGGATTGTTTTTTGGGAGACTGTTTGTTAGGGCCTTCTTTATCATACTTTGCTTGTTGCATATTTGCATATCTAAACTCTCGTTTGTTCTGATGCTTAAATTTCTGCTCGATTTTAACAAAATATCGATAAGAAACACCGAGTGATGAGATTTCCATAAAATGCATTTCATTTTGGATATATCTATGTAGATCCCCACAATATTTCAGAACCAAATGTCGTTCAAAGTATTTGATACCCATCTTGGTGCGCAAGGTGTGGAATATATTGGTGAAATATGGAACTACTTGGCCCCTCTCTTGCTGCAGTGTGGTCCATCTCACATACTGGTCCTCATAGTTTCCAACAAGGTAATACTCTTCCTTTACCACATCCACAAAAAAATCCCAAGTTGTCTCGGCCCCATATATTCCAAAATCCTCTATGGAACTTTGCTCGCAGTAAGTTTCCCACCAATGTTTGACATGGGGGAGATATTTAAGGAGTGTGAAGGTGATCTTTTCCCTGTTGGAAAAATTACGAATAGAGAAATAACCTTCTAACATATTATCCATTTGTCTAGGGCATCTCCATCTATCTGGACTTCAAATACGGGAATATCAAAATTAACCTGTACCTTGAAAGGAGAGGTTTTTCCAAAGTGTTTGTTTGATTAATATGCACATGTTTCTATCGGCAAGCGTTGAAGGATGTGGGAAAAAATATCCATCATTTGTCCCTTTGCCGCGTGAGAGATTTCTCAAGCAACAGATTGATAGGATCGTCTCCTTCGTCATTTTTATTTTCTTCCAGCATGGAGAGTTTCTTGGGCATGTGAGAGAGATTGTTTTTAAGAGATACAAGCTCAAGACCCAACTTGCTATACTCAGACCTCATCAGGGACATGCACTTAAAAATGATCAAGAGCAGCCTGCTCTGATACCATTGATCCAGATTATTTTTGGCACGAAATGAGAAAAGAGATATAATAAATAAATGCACAAAGATATCATGGATATCCAATAATATAACAAAAATGTATCAAAGATGCAACCATAAACATAGAGATATAGTAATACACGATTTCTATTAATGAAAGAAATGTACAGAGAGTGTAAAAACACAGAGTGAAAGACTCGCTAGAATGGTGGCATCTTATCTTTGAGAAGATAAGTGACGACTACTTGCATTCGCAAGAACATGATTAAAATGAGGCTCTGACGACCTTTTTTAAATAAACAAGAATATCAAAAACCATAGACATCCAAAAACTTAACCCTGGGAGATGAAGTGCCAAAAGTCATGTGGGCCCCGTTTGGGTAAGTCAGTACATCAACTTCTCAGGGTCGTAACTTTTTCATACAATCTGCGTTTGATGCATATGATATTGTTACAAGGGAAAAAATCTCTATGTCCAAGGGTAAACCACAATAGACAAGTGTGAATGCAGAAATCAACTCAATTCCAGCATGTGCTATATAAACTAATGTGCAATACGAGGAAGAATCCTACCTCAATCCAATCATGTGATGTTGTTCCACCATTGAGCACTTTGACCCAAAGCTTTACACCTGCAAGAAGTTCTCAACAAATAAGTGATGCAAGTATATAGTGACAATATATAAAATGAGTTAGCACATGAGATAACACAATCCATTAATAAACATTACAAACATGCCCATGGATAATAATCATATATTTGCAAGATATCATCAGGATGGGAAAGGAGTATTTCTATTAATAATTGATCAACAGAAGTATCGACATTACAAACTTTTGTGTCATCACAATTCAAAACCAAGAAACCAAGTTCCTTCACCAAGTTCCTTCAAAACCAAGAAACTAGGTCTCCACCACTTCAATCCTCCACCAAAGGCAATCTCATAGAAAGGAGGTAATGAGGTCCTCTCAACAACAAGGAAAGAGCTTGGGGGTTGAAAACTATGTTCAGACTTGAGGGACAAAGGGATGCAGACTCAATATGAAGTAATTTCTCTAAATTAACATTGGTCTCAAAGTTGAATACTTTCTCCTCTTTTTCCATAGCTCGAAATTGTGCTCTTATAGCCTTTAGAATGCAACTAAAGGGTCGAGTCAGAACATTTCTAGTATATGGAAGGACAAAGATTAGAGATCTTATGTTGTGACATGGAAACCCCACCTCATTTTGTATTTTCTAGCACAAATCTCGATATACGTTAGCTGTAGTGGAGAAAAAAGTGTATACGCATCTTGCAAAGCAGTTAGGGAGCATATATGTGGAAAAATATATATTTTTGGCTCTGTATTTATCAAAAATGGGTTGATAAGTCTGCATAGGGAAATAGAAAAAGGCCCTCTGTGCAAGATAACAATGGTGAGGCAAATCTTGCTATAACGGATGCCCCCTAATGTGTGATATCAGAGGAGTATCTGCGATGGCCGAAATACATTATAAATAACCCAGAAGTGGAGTGGTAGAGAACTATCTGGATGAACTCAATTGCTCATTACATTATGTACTGACTTTTCATACATGGTTGCGAAGAATACAATGCAGATCCATGTGGAAAATATACCAACAAGTGTTCATGGCCATGAGTAGGCAAGTATAAATGTGGTTACATGCCAATAGTTTTCATAGTCACGAACAAGGCCCAGTGAAACCAATATCAAAATCAATCTGAAGATATCTGTATATCATGGAGTGTAATCTAATCTCCCATGATCGTTGAAGTCAAATAGGTACTGGACCAATGAAATGGAAGCAACAACTCAAGAAAGTTGTATGCACAAAGTGATGTCTTCAAGTCTTCAATACAATCAACCAACGATGAAAGTCTACATCATGTGAATAAATGAGTTGAGGTCGAACACGATGAGACATTGTTTGATTATTGGTCATTGAGGTATACCATTAACAAATGTGAGACAAACTACCAATGATGAAATTAGGTATCAAGGCACCGAGTACATATCTACAAATGTGAATAAAGGAGTTGGTGTCGAACAATTGAGAGATCCATTGATCAAGAGACATTGATGTATTCCCATCTATCAATGGTGAGAGAGCCTGCCACTAATGACTGCAAGCCTAAATGTACTCATAAAACTCTAGGTCTCATATCCAAAATACATGAGTTGAAGTCGATGGAAAGAGACTCGTTGAAAGGAGAGTATTAAGGCATCTCTCATCAGTCATCATGAGGAACAAAGCAGGAGCTTCATGATCTAATGGAGATCAGATGAAGAACATGTTCATGAACCAACGACCCTGTGCATATTTTGTGTGTGAAAAATGCAAGAGATACATGAAAAAGACCCTCTGAATAGAAGCCAATGATGAAAACTATTGACAAAGGAGAGGAAACCACCAATAAGCCTAATGGCATCCAAGACATTGCATGAATCCCAAAGTGTGAATAGATGTCTTGCCATCGAACACAAGGGAAACCACCCAGTCAACGACCCAACATGAAATGTCGATTGTTGGGTTCAAGGTGACCTACCAATGATGAAATTAGGGCCAGGGTACATCATAAGACCAAAGTATCATGTGATTCTGAGACAACTGAGGGTATGCCCGACATGCAAAGTCAAGATTTCTGAGGAGTGGCCGACACAGGTTGATAGAATTCCTTTGAACAAGAGCATGAGACATACGGTGGACTCCGGTAGCATAGACTTAATGATGTGACAACTAGATGCAAGAGGCCTCCATAATATTCTCTATAGTGACTGGAAGATTAACCAGTCGATAAAGAAAATTTTGTAACGAGATCAGATTCCTAAGGCCATGCTAAACCCAAAATTATGATGACGCAAGGAATCAATAACTTTGTGCTATGTTCAAAGGTGACACGACTGCTACCAATTACAATATAGTACTCCCTTCCTGCTCATCCCTTTTTGTTTTTTCATAACAAGTGAATGCTATGATACAGAGGAGGGAATGAGTGTCGCAAGTAAGCAAAACTAGTTCCAGCAGTGGAACTTACCTATGCTCAATGCAAGGAAAAACATGCAGGATATGGACACTAGGGGTGATGTTCCTTGTAGGGTATAGGGTGTCAAATTGCGAAGGATATAAACAAGGCTCTTCTTTGTTGAGGATGAAAACTTATTGGGACATGGTTTATAATTCAAAGCGAAAATCGGCTAAAGGCTCAATACTGCAAGCAAGGGTATGAGATGCAATCACAATTTAATGCCAAAAAATGTCCTTTTTTATATCTTTTAGTCTACTTGGTGTGAAAAAAGGGGTAAACTTGTGCCAAATAGACGTCTTTTCAAATCCAATTTACCAGTGTGAAAAAGACAATTTCACTTGGCGATCTTTTCCATTTTTTATAGAGAGTCGGAAAAGAGCTTAACTAAGACTCATGATCTTTCAAATCCAATTTTAACGATTGTGAAAGGGACAAATCACTCGGCGATATTTTCAATTTTTAATAACGAGTCAGAAAAGAGCTTAACTAAGACTCATTTTTAGTTCTTATCAACATGTAAAGGGGGAGGCCAAGGTTCTCATCCCGACCTTCTGCCAAAAGTCAATATCCTGCGGATAGCTGACAAAATCTTGGGAAAGCCCAAAGCTCTCCAAGTCAAGGAGGAGAAAGTGCTAACGGAGTACATAGTCTCTGTTATGGTTTGAATAATGTATCTTAGTGGAACATAAATAGGTGGGGGTATGGGATGTCCCGTTAGGTCGTCCCAGTGAAAGGGGACCTCGTCAGAACTCAGAGAGAGAGTATTTGGAGGAAGAATGAATATCTCTTGTTCAGAAGGGGGAAGACCTGGAATGTTGATGACATGACTGGAGGGTGCATCACTCTTTTCAGAGAGATTCGGTTTGACCATAAATGGCACCGGTGTGGTCACTTCTTCAATTATAGGTTGAAGAGGATGCATGGTAACAGGGGCAGAAGACGCTTCACCCTCGATGGAGGGGGTGAGGTCAGAAGAAAATCTCAACATGAGACCATCAGGATCATTAAAGGTGAAGTGGTGTAAGGAAGAACCATGGGTGAGCC
Organism: Picea sitchensis; assembly: GCA_010110895.2. Classification (NCBI taxonomy): domain Eukaryota; kingdom Viridiplantae; phylum Streptophyta; class Pinopsida; order Pinales; family Pinaceae; genus Picea; species Picea sitchensis. The sequence continues at coordinate 43,584 of SNQJ01S0001952.1, read as the reverse complement.
CCAGGCCTCTAGTATCCTGACAGTCACTAGGCACAAGCGAGTAAGATGGATTCCTTCACAATTACTACAAAGTAATTTAGGCTTACATCTGAGACGTTTAGGTTTCTCGATGGGACTGGATGAGGAAAGAGATTCGTCTATTGTATGATGAATAGGAGTCAGAGACGTGACATGACTATGATCTGGGGTGAAAAGGATAGTTCCCCCAACATAATTGGTAGAGGTTGGAAGCGAGTTGTCGACATGAATTGTAGAAAGTGTTGACTCATCTCTGACATGACTAGTAGAGGTGGGTGATGGTGCACTGGTGTGGCTTATAGTGGTTGGGCTAGCGATAGATTGCAGTATTTGATTCCAAGGTCCCGGAAAATATTGATTTTGAAACATTGAAAGCCACAAAGGATTCTGGTATACTCCATGCCCTGGCTGAGAAACATGGTGGTTTATGCCAAGGTTATCTAAAGAGGTCTGGATGGGAATCATCACTGAGGTCTACAAAGAGACCAAGGTAGGATAATAATTATTTGAGTGAGGATATATGTTTCCCCCTTGTGAGGGTGCCCCATAAGGAGGGTAACCTGAATTATAAAATTGATTCTCCCCATATAGAAGACCTGGGGGTACTTGAGGACTTGGTGCTAAAAAAGTGTTTAAAGGGACCAACATGGAAAATGAAAGATACATGGGCGGCGTGTAATAAGCACCCATCTGAGCACTGGATCTTGAACGAGCATAGCTAGAATTAGATCCATAAGGTGGAAGGTTCCAACCCCCCATGGGAACATGACTCATATCAAATGAAGAAGTGGGCATGGGAGAGATGGTGCCCCCGGGTCCAATGTTAAGATTCATATAAGTAGACTAGAGAGGGGGTTGCAGGTGGGAAGGCATATCAATAGAAAAATGACTAGAGACACAAGGCACGGATTGAGCATTGTAATCGTGCATACCATTGTAAAAAATAAAAGAGTCTTTCCCCATGAAATGAGGAGGCATCATGGGGGGGTTAGCGGTGAATGGAGGAGTAAAAGGAACTCCTCCATCCATGATAATGAAACCAAAAACCAAAGTCCTAGGGCCAACTAGTAATCAAAGAGCATACCAAAAAGTCAAACAGCCAATATGCATGCAAACGGGCTAAAGTGGTTGAGTGGCTTCCCTCGCTAAAGAAGGTATGCCTCGTCCAAGAGGGACCTGAGACTCCTTGATAAAGTTTGGAGGTAACAAAATCAGTTATAAGGGCCCTTGTAGGCTTAACAACCAGTCGGTCAGATCCCCTTGGAGAGGTAATCTTCCATAAAGGTTGTGTGTTGTCTGACCCCTATCTGACTCAGGATACAAGGAGAATAACCCCTACAAGTAACCTATAAGAAACCTAAGTCAAGCAACTAATCAACCATTGTATAACCGATGAACAGGAAAACAATTGTAAGTCTGGATTACCATATGGGCAGGGTAGCAAAGCCCGAACACTTGAAAGTACCACCTCTCATAGAGGTATGGATACTAGCAAGATCCCCAAATACGAATAAATCCACAGAAATATATCTAACGCTAGGTGAGTATCCAGGGGTTATCCCTTCAACAAACTTCACACGACCTCGTGCTTAACTCCAGTGTGAGCGGAGCCTCTTGATATTACCAATTATACAATGGATTTCTCAACTCCCTGTCTAAGACACATATGTTGATTTAATTTCCTTGGAGAAGTTTACTCACAAAATCCTATTCCAAGGCACTAAATCCTAGGCTAGTTTGTGCACCCTAAACAATAAA
>SNQJ01S0001952.1:18285-29674 GCA_010110895.2 Picea sitchensis | reverse complement strand
TTAGGGAAAAATTTGGAAGAGATTCTACTTACTCTCTATTTCAATTTCCACATTCTAATAATATTTACTACTAATACGATAATATACAATACTATTTGGATTGGGGATTTTATTTCTTAACAATTAAAATATTTTCATCTTAAGTGCTATAAGGAAAATTGATATCTTGGGAAGCTAATTGTCTGATCATTTTATTTATATTGACCACCACCAATATTATAATAATAATAATAATAATAATAATCTATTTTTAAGGTCACTGCCAAGCCACACCAAATTGGTGTATGAGACCCCCTTGTTTGTGGGACAAGGGACTCCCCTCTGCCCAACGATTTGACTGGTAAAGTCTACGGAGGTATACATACCCTACCCCCCTCTGGATTTGAACTTATGACCTCTTAAGAGGAAACACATGTTCTTAACCATTAGGCCCACTCAGACTGTATTATGGGCACTTGTAGTATCTGATTTAAGGGAAAAAAATTCATTCATGAGCTAATTTTCAACTATTTCAAAATTAAATGACTATTTTTTAAATATCAATAGTTTTGCCTCAATTTTCTATTATATATTTGATATATATTGTACATTGCTTCATTAAAAATTAAAAAATACTTATATAAAGTAGATTTAGCCCATGACCACACTTGTATTATCCCTAAAATTTGTCCATGTTCCATTCAATCAACCTTCCTTGATCACGATTTCAATGCTAAATTCCAGGTTTTCTTTGAATCTAGGTTTCTTTGAAAATTCATAAGGATTTATGCCCCTAGATAAGGAGCATTGAATATATGGTATTTCAAAGCTGAACCATTTAATGTCATGATGATATGGTTAAAGGGATTTCCATAGAGGGGGTTTACTCGAATTTGCGTAATCTGAGTTTCCAAGTATGTATTTATTGGATCATTATAGAAAACATTATGTTGAAGGGAGATTTTGTTAAGGGATTTTGATAATAAATGGTTAAATTTTTTTATCTTTGAACTTTTCCATCTCAAAATCCAACAATCTACTATGTTGAAGGATATTGGTGCGACAAAAAAAACAACGACCAATACTTAAACCATATTGTTTGTTTTTTATTTCCTTTTATGCACTTTGTTTTGGAAAGTGTAAGATTAGGCATAATATCAAGCACGTGAAAGACCCATTTCTAATTATATCTAATGTTTTCCTTACCAAGAGGATGTATAACTACTATCTAAAATTAATTTTCTATATAAAATTTATTGTATTGGCATCACCAAGATATTATGTTTATGTAGGTACTTTGATGCTTAAAGTGTACATCATGTTGAACAAAATAAACCTAAGGTAATATTTTATTTACAAATATGTACTTGATATGGATAAAGATGAGAGGGTGCAGGTTCATGCTACACAATATTTGTGATTGATTGTAAATATTGTTAATTTCCACATGTACAAGGAGTGTATTAGGTACAATTGCAGTATCTACACCATTTAATTGGCATTTCCACAATAAGTCTTCAACCCATCATCCAACCTTCAACCCATTGTCCATTGGAACAATTTTTGAAAATGATCCCTTTCAGATCTTGGTGATAGCATCAACCATATGGTACCAACAATTGAGGATCAAAGTGCATTCAATACTTTCATTTTCCTCCAATTAAATCTAGACAAGAGAGAAAAAAACTTTCCTATATGGTTAAAGTAATTTTAAACAAAAGACAATGTCCAAGCCTTGAGGACACAATCAACCATTAGATGTTGAATTGGATAAAAATACAATCGTTCCAACCATCTCAAGTGGTCTTCTGAAAAGTATGCCATCTATGCAATCCACAACATAAATAATATTCAAATCAACAATGATGCATGTGATTGTGAAGCATGTCTTTAAAACCATAAGCATTTTAGTCATTAAGGAGAATATGTTGAAAACCTAAACAAAAAAAAACTATTACCAACATCATTTTCCACCTTCTTTATCTTAAAAACCTCACACATTTCTCCATCCTTCTTGCCACCTCAATAAATATAAATTCCATATCCTACATTATAACTCATCCCATCATGGAATGGAGAAACTTGTTTTGCAATTGAACTCCTTGTTGAACTTAAGAAGACCATAGCACTACTATATCTATGTATGCATTTTATTTGGAAAGTAATAAGACACATTTTATTACTTTTAGTTTTTCCACTAGATATGATAGAACAACCTATAGTGAACAACGCTCCTTCTACTAGAACTTGTTCACTCCCAACCATTCCAAATATTTGTGCATTTTACAGTTTCACTTGGAACAAGCCTCGATGTTGAAAGGATTGAACCACTAAGAGTATAAACAAAATAAATATCCACAACAAGACAAGAGTCATCCTCATAATGATCTCTCGTATAACAAGAAAATTCTATATATACCACATCATATGATTTAATTCTATATATATTGTTTTTTTAAATTCCTATTGGACATTGTGTTTCTAGACTAGACTAGATTTAGTTTTAGAAATCTATTTCCTAACAAGTATAAGTTTATGAAAAACCCAAGTCCCACTTCAGGTGGGAATGTAGTTGACCATTTCAATGCTGATATATCTTATTATTAAAGTAATTAAACTTAGATGAATTAGTCATACATATTCTATTAGGGTTTACTAAACTTAGAGGCCATTCAATTTGTTTAGATTTTTTTTAAGGCAGAGCTATTTCCCAATACCCATATTAGGTACACTTAGATCTATCTTTAAAAAATGAAACACACAAGCATAGGCCCATTTGAGTTTCAAAGTGTTCTTTAAAAAAATGGCCATTTTTTATATAACGAAAGCTCCATCCCTTTGATGGCTCATGTAGTTATCCAATACAAAGGTTTTGGGGGAACCAATTCAAATATGGAAAAACATCGAGAGTTCCCATTTGGGGAGTTGGGAATCCATATCTCTAAATATGATTTGTGAGAGATAGTCTATGTGATATTCATTGCAATGTGAAAATCATGAGTTGGCATATCCACCCTCGCATACATAACTCAACCAAACAAGTTGTAGAGGTCTGATAAATAATAACCATCATTGTATTAATCAAGAGAGTCCTTGGCTTGATATCCTCAAATATGAGCAACCATTTGAAGGACAATATCCCTTCCAAATTGAATAAACCCTAGACAATAGGAGATATTTTAAAGGTAGATTAATGCTTCCTAAATACGAGTGCCCATGTTCTCTGAGCTCTCTTAAGAGTTTCCATTGGATAGATACATATTAGAATCTTTCTCATCTCTTTATGACATTTTTTTATATATTGTGGCATGCAATGAATATGTATGAAAAGCCAAAACTTAAGACATTTTAATTTCTACATTGTTTCTTTACTACCTTTATTTAGTAGTTGTAGGGATTGACATTTTTTTACTACCTTCATTTGGTATTTGTTGGGATTGACATGATATGAAGCCAAATTTTCTTACACCATTGGTTTTATTTAGGGATTTTGAGTAGGCCAAGCTGAGGGCTCAAAAGAAACACTGTGCTTATCATGTACCCATGTATTCACCATGGTTTGGGAGGTCTCCAGTGTGCTTACAATTTTTTGATTGTTTAATTTCACCTTCTTAAGATTTCACTCATAATGATATAATTCTCTCTCTAAATATCATTTTTGTAAGGGATGTTGAATATAGTAAAATACCCGTTATTTTTCCTCTACATGACCTAGAGAAAAAGAATCCATATGAATCTGTACTAGTACTAAAGTTTGTATTATTTTTTTTCCTCTTCATGTCCCTAGTTTCAAAGTTTGAAAGTCAAGATTCCAACTTTTTCCAGTTAGGGTTTAGAGCTTTTTGGACCCTCTCTTTTTCTTGATAGGATCAGAGGCATCTTTGACCTAGTCCATCCTACTTTAGGGATATATTTGGAGGTATGCCATGTGCCATCTCTGGGCCTGGGTCTCTTGGGGTTTCTCTATGTTGTTTTCTCTTCCTGTGGCGGTTCTTCCCTCGTGGGTGCATAGATCTAGTGTGGGTTCCTTATTCTTGGTTCTTTCCATTTTTATCAGCTCCTGGTTTGCAGTTCTTTTTTTAGTTTCCTTGGTTTGTTCATGGTTTGATGTATTCTTAGATTCATTTCCTATTGGCGGTTGTTGATGATTTTTTTCCTCATATCTGGCACGGGTTGTGCCAAATATTTGAGGGCCTATCATTTGGGTGTGCAGTGTGGTGAGGGATTTGAGTTCCTATGAGAGGGAGGTCCTATGAGAGGGCTTGCAACTTCTGGTTTTTGGTGTTACTGTTTTTGTTCGAGGTCTTCATCGATGTTGTTTTTATCTGGTAGTGATGATGTCCATCCAACCACCAGGGTTTTGTTGGGATTGCATTTATGGGGTTACTTCTCTCATGGGTTCTCTTGACCCAGTTTTTTCTGGACTATATGGGGTTTGTTCCCAGTCTATGTTTCTTTATTTACTTTACGCCTTACCAACCAACTTTAGTGTCTCGATGAGATTTTTCTACCCAAGTTTGGGTTGTGATTAAGGAACCTATAGAATGTAATTTGGTTCTTTTTGGATGAATATAATTACACTTTTTTCTAAGGAAAAAAAACAAAACAATGATGCCCCTATCCTTGAATTGTCAGAAGCATTGTCACAATGGTGCCATTGAAGCACTGTTATAATAAAAAATTAAGCACTCAATAAAGAACCTTGGTTCCATTGAACACTATGACTAGATGTGTCTCCCCTATTTTTAGGTACACAATGGTAGGGTAAATAAAATGAATTACCAAATCAATTTTTATTATCACACTTCATCCTATAATTCCAAACTCTTAAGAAAACACGAGTTCTCACTCACATTCCAATGACAAGGACACCCTATTTGTGGTAGATTCCACACATTTCCAATTTTTTGAAATTACAATGAATTTTCATTTCCTCTCAATGGTGGAACCACACGTTATTGAGACATAATAGTCTAGGTATATTGTTTATGACCTTCCTATTTGCATTTTCATCCGATTCAAATTTGAAATTACTTGAGATTCGATTGTTTTTTCAATTTTCTTTTCCAATTTTGGGTGGTGCACTTGAATTCTTCAGCTCACCCCGAAGTAGTTCCACCCATGTGTTAATGCACGATAAATATATCCACCAATGTATATACTCTAACCGTATGCACCAGTGTCATTCAAATAAAACCACCACAATTAATTTTAAAAATAAACATAGCGGCGTGTCTTTTGCGATGCCTAGTTACTCATCGTTACAAAAGACAACACACCCTTAACCAACATGTTGGTTCTCTAGTAACACTAGAGAACTCATATGCTTCATTTAACAAATCTCCCTACTAATCTTACATTTTGTAAAATTTAACACCATTTTAACTAAATGCACCAGTGTTGTTAAGAAAACAACATCGAGAAAAATAATGAACCACCTTGCATAGTGAGGTGTCTCATTAGATGCCCTGTTTCTGGTGCTCTAATGAAACAACACACCAAACAACACACCGCTAAACAAAATTGATATACTTCCATAACACAACAACATAGTGTATTCATATTAATCCATTACACTGCTTAATTTTCAATAAAACTTTTGGGATATTTAGACAATAATTTATTATATCAATAATATAATAATAATTTGATTTAAGAATATAGTTTAGATAAATAATAAATTGATGTATGAGACTCTATTTTTTATGAGATAACATATTCCTTAATTGGAATGATTAAATGTATTTAGACTAAAATGTCCTTGATTATAATATTTAGTAACATAAATTCATTTTAATTTCAAATTTATTAAGTATTTAAAAAGATTAATCTTGAAGACGTAAATTTAACGTACTTAAAAAAATACTTAATTTAAACAAATTTAAATTAATAAAATTTACATAAATAGATAAATAAATATCTTATTTTATTAATTTTATATAAAATTTAAAATTAAACCAACCTTATACAAAATAAACAATATAATTTCTTCAAAATTAAATTGTAAAATATACATTAACAAAATTTTATATAAATCAAACTTGTCATTAATACAATGTTTATTTTTCAAAATTAAAAAAAATAAAATTAAACTAAAAACCATAAAATTGCTTTCAATTCTTTTTTTATTTCTCATGCTTATTATATTTAATGGTAAGGTAAGTTGGATGCTTAATACATCAAATCATCTTATATGTGAAAACTAGATACATTGACATCAAAGAGAATATTAGGATCTAGTTTAAGAGTACAAAAGTAGAGAAAATAATTGGATTGAAAATTGATGTGGGTTTAGGTTTGTGACGAAAACTTTAATAACAAGGGGAGTTGCGTAGAAACAAGTTTCTACCAAGAAGGGAGATAGCACCAAAAATTATGATTCACGCCAATGAAGGGTCCGAGGGAAAAACATGTTTGTAGCTCCAATTTGCAAGATTTACTGCGATTCATGCCAATGACGCTACAAAGAGAAAAACATGTTTGTAGCTCTAGTTTGCAATATTTGTGGCATCGGGCTAATACAAACCGATCAGGTCAAACAAGACTAGTTTAAGGAATCCAAAGCTACTTACATCGAATTATAGTTACCACACACAAGCACAACAATCTTCTTTTAGTATAGGTATACTCTTCCAGTTCACAAGGTTGAGCCTACAGTATGACCCATTAGTATTGACAACCAATTTGGACTACAATCAGATATTCGAAGGAAAAAATATAGGCGAGGGGGCACAAAAATGCCAAATCGCCGGAAGGCCCTTTCACATACCAATCCCTTCAAGCTTGAAACCAATCGTTCGAAGCTGAAAGAAAATTGATCTTTAGAGACAAACTTATGAAACTTTGGTGCGTGATCTCAACTTGTTAAACATACCATAATGTCATCGTCAAACCCCTGTATACATTACTTATAATCTCTTCGCACTACATTACTTATAATCTCTTCGCACCACATTACTTCGAATGCTTACATATTCCTATTTATTACGATTACCATACTGCTTGCGTCTTTACAATGTATCTCTGCTCACTTCTCACTTTGCACATTCTTGCACCTTGACTCTTATGATCATATTGAATAGACACTAATTTCAATCTATAAGCCACAATAAATAACCTTACAATGCAAGCAAGAGAAAAAATAATGAAATAATTCTCATCCAAGAAGCCAACGGGCTGAAAATAAATTCATGATTTTACTCGACACAAAGAATTAAACAACTTGGATCAAAAGCATACAAGGAGTAATAAATCCATCAAATAAATAATGAACATTCCAACATCCTTCAACTCGTAAATACAATCATGAATTCATAATCATCCGAAAAAAAAACCGGAATTCACCAAAAGAGAATGACTTTATGTACAAAACTATATTTATTACTTCAAAAAACCCCTGTTATTGGGATTTTCGGTAGCTAGTGTATCTAGTGTAGGCCATGATATCATTTAAACATGTTGATAAGATACATATCAGTGACACCTGCAATTACTTTATATAATGATCATTGAAGATAGTGCAAGATAAGATAGACATGAGTGACACTTGAAATTACTTTATATAACATGATTTATTTAACTCATGCCACATGCATTCCATGCATGGAATGTTCATGTTCTCCTAGCTCAACACTTGGGTGAGGAAGAGGAAGAATATGTTAATATTATGGTAGCTACGAGAGGTATTTACCTCTACTTGTGAACCTAACGAGAATAGAAGACTCTCGGAAGAAAGAGAAACCCTAATGAATTGGCTAATAACCCTAGAAGCCTTGTCGGCTCAAGAATATAATTTATATTAGGCTATTAGCCTCCAAGAGAAGAAGTCAGCCGGAAATAATAATAATATACTGAGAAGACACATACCCAGAAGGAGAAGTCGGCCCCAACAAACTGGCAGGATTACTATAAATACAGGGTGCCAGTTCTCATTTGTAGCATCTCAGCAGTTGTAGACAAAGCCAGTTCTGCGCAACAGTTTCCCAGTTGGTGTGCACTGCAGTTGCAGTCTGGTGCACAGGTTTGGAGGAGGGTTGCAGGTGTAGCTGCAACAGCTAGTTTCAGTATTGGCTTGGATATCTCTTGGCTAGAGTTTGGGACTATCTGATCAATTTCTTGTGTTGCGCTATCCTTGGAGAGAGATGTGTTGTCCTTTGTTTGGCTATCTAGCCTAGGGTTTTCTTCTGGAGGAATTTTCGGTCAAGGTTAAGGTGCTCAGAGGGAGGCTTCGGCCTGTGGTTGGGTGACAAGGGTATCATCAATGGTAAAACGAGAACACCATATTTTATATTCTAACAAAAGAAACGTTCACTAGTCTTCAATTATCTTGAAATTGTCGCCCCAACACTCTGCCACTATGTTCTGCTTCAATCTGAAATAACTCATCCAAATGTGTCCTCTCTCGTAATACATATGATAGTATGCAGACTGAGTGGAATGCTATTGTTCCTGTACAGACTGGACTATTGGAATCTTCATTAGTGGCTTATTAGTATTTCGACAATGTTAATGAAGTACAATGAACTACCCGTCGAAGCGAAGGGAGAGAACGCGATATCCAAATTAGTCCTCAAAGACTTATCCTTGTTGAGAGAGAGAGAGAACTGGGCCAACTACAAGACAAGATAGTTTTTGGATGGAAAACCAAGGAGGCAATCCAACAAAGTACCCTCGCCTATCAACAAGAGAAGAGTTTCTGTCCACATGATTTTTACGGAATCCTATTTTGATGTTAGAATCGTCTGCCTTCGATATTGGGTTGATGAGGTCTTCATCTCGCAAACTTGTGAACTTATGAAATGTTTGTTGGTTGGAAGTCTGGGGTCGAATCGACTACAGGACTTTGTCTGCGAATACAGAGTACCAATTGGTGGTTGTCCTTAAATTTGGAAGAGACATATATAGATGGAGCAAGATGCCAATTAGTTATTCACTTAAAACTCCAGACAAAAAAGCAATTGAAAGGAGTCAGTTGTTAGCGTCAAACCCACAATCAAGAAACTTTAGATATGAATATGTTGATTATTATGATGACCATGAATGGCTACAACTGGTTGTAGGGAATTTCAAAGTGAGAGGAGATGGGAAGAAGTGGATTTCAGGCACTTTCCTTATCACCGACGAGCTCCATGGGAAGAATGAGCACTAAATCGATTCAATGATGTGTGCCCATGATTAGGAGATGAGTATACTAATGGAGTCGTCCAGGTATTACTACTAATTAATTAGGGTCAGGTATTATAGTTGGATCAAGTAGTAAAGGACGAGGGAAAATAGAAAGTATTTGTGTAAAATCTATGAGACACCTTATGGGTAACGGGGTATAGGGGGGTAAGCACAAAATCGTTCAACCTCAAAGAACATGATTCCATCTGTCGTTCCATAGTGAAACATTGTGAAATGGAAAAATTCCTTAAAGAAAATTGACTAAGATATTTCCATGATGCAGGAAAACCCCGAACTACAACATGAACAAGAGACTGATATTTCTGGACCTAGAGCCAGAGCACGATGGACCTGGAGCAGGAGCAATGACGAACCTGGAGCCAGAGCCAAAAACCCGTTGGCACCATCAATACACTTGTAAGGAGGTATATTGATCTAGGTGGATATCGGTGGCCACCCACCTTTTCGAACTCGCTCAAAAAAATTTTCTGGCAATTTTGGCAATTTACTATTTTTGGTAGTTTTTTGGGTCATGAACTTTCAAAGTCGTTTTGAGGGCCTAAACAAAATTTTTCGGGCATCAAACTCTGGTGAATATTAATCCAATCCAATCCATGATATTTGCTACTAGTGGTTGTATTCCACATATAGACCTTTCTAACGATGTATCTGTTATAGCAAGATTTGCCTTACCATTGCTATCTTTCACAGAGGGCCTTTTTCCATTTCCCTATGCAGACTTATCAACCCATTTTTGATAAATCCAGAGCCAAAAATATATATATTTTCCACATATATGCTCCCTAACTTCTTTGCAAGATGTGTATACACTTGCTGCTCCACTACAACTCACGTATATCAGGATTTGTGCCAGAAAATACAAAATGAGGTCAGGTTTCCATGTCACAACAGAAGATCTCTGATCTTTGGCCTTCCATATACTAGAAACGTTCCGAATCGACCCTTCAGTTGCATTCTGGAGGCTATAAGAGCACAATTTTGTTAATGTTTATGCCATTATTATAGTTATTTTCATTTCAATAGATAATAGCAACATAAGAACAAGATCACTGAGAAATACACATTCACAAGAGACACAACATTTATCTTGGGAAACCCTCTAGGGGAAGAAAACCCAGCAAAACTTCCTTAATATAAATAGCCAATAGAATGCAAAGAGATCTTATGCTAAAATAGAAAGTCCTCTCCCAAGGTATGCGCCACTCTCTCTCTCCTTTGCCGGTAACATATCAGAACTTGTATCTCAAACTGAGAAAGTGAGTTGTTATCAAATGAGGTTCTAGCCTCCTTTATTTATACAAGTTCTGGCATGTGTGAAGTGTCTCTTCACTGGCAGGGCCGAATTCTTAATCTGGGTGGGTAAACCCACTTTTATTATATTTCCGGGTCTTCTTATTAACTGTTGGGGACAACTTTTTATTCTTCCTAATATAATTGTCTGTTGACCAATCCGCAAAACGGGATTTGGTCCTATTACAATATCCAACATGATCAATCCATAATGGGGATTGATCCTATGAATAAAATATCAATAATAATAAGAATACTCTTTGCAGTTACATTATTTCAACACTCCCCCTTAACAAGAAGGTTATTCTTCAACAACATCATGCGAGAGAGAGAGGAGAACATCATCAACAACATCAGGTGGGAGGACAACATCATCAATATCATCTTGGTTGGAGTATCTATAAATCATCGGAAGTTTTCGTCATAGACATGATCGTCATTCTCGAAAGAATGCCATCATCATCTGCATTAATATGTATCAGTATAAAAAATAATAATACCTCATCACAACACTAGGCTGGCCCATCATAGTACTAGACTGTCTCTATGTCACATATGTTAAGTTGGTATCTTAGTGAAAGTCACATCTTGCTTTACGGCTAACAACTAGGTCAGAAGCAAGGTATACATCATCTTGCTTTACATCTAACAACTAGGTCAGAAGCAAGGAACACATCATCTTCCTTCTTTACATCTAACAGTGAGGTTAGAAGCAAGGAATCATCTTGTTTTACATCTAACAATGAGGTCAGAAGCAAGGAACACACATCATCTTGCTTTATGTCTAACAGCGAGGTCAGACGAAAGGAACACACATAATCTTGCTTTACGTCTAACAATGAGGTCAGAAGAAAGGAATCATCTTGCTTTACGTCTAACAGGGAGGTCAGAAGCAAGGAACACACATCATCTTGCTTTACGTCTAACAACGAGG
>SNQJ01S0001951.1:110991-147419 GCA_010110895.2 Picea sitchensis | reverse complement strand
ATGTGGGACTTAACAAGACTCTGTCACTCTAGTTCAAATGTCACCACAACATTCTAAGACAAGAAGAGAGGTGAGAAGATAGGGGAAAACACATTATATACCAAAGGTGACACAACATGAGGCAACATGGGTGCCAAGATAAGGAATATGAACAATCTCGTTGTCAAGATAGCCTCCCCAAATTTGAATTACTGAATATTGAGAATATCTTTCTCTAGGGAATGTACTTTAGACACCCTCTCCATTGTAGAGGAATGCATGCAAGGCACTAGGCTTAACCAGTGATAATATATTATCAATGAATTTGTGGATGCAATCAGGGGTGCCCAAGACATTGGTTGTGCCTTTCGATATAGATATATTATTGTGGTGTTTTCCATGATATATTGGAAGCCCCTATTTGGTCACAATACCCTTTCTTATGAGAGAAAGGACTTACCACCAACAAGTTTTTCACCTCAAAGAGTTAGGAACAAGATGAAGAATGTGGCCTTCAATGGGTAATGCTTTGTAGTGTGGTACAACACTATGGTTGTGGTGATTAAATATGCCATTATGATCCAAAAATATCTTATTGGCCATTACGATTCCAACCTCATATTTAGAATGGACTATGGTTATTAGTATATATTATCCAAGATGTTTGCAGGTGATTGAGTTGAAATTTCACATCTTCCCTTCATGTTACTAGGTAATGTTATCATATGGGAGATCTCTACATAGTTAGGAATCAAGAAATGAGAAGTATCAAATGAATTATTTTTTAGTTTATGAAGGAAGACGATCACAATGGTAACTTAAAGGGTCGAATGAAGCTATTCTACAGAAGAGACACCTACAACCCAAGTGTCGAAAACATGTAAACAGATGGCCCTTCGAGATACCAACAATTTGAATAAAGATGATGAGCTAGGGTCTGAGGGTGCTTCCATCATTATTGAAAACTTGCCTCAAGTGTTATAAAATATTATTCTAGAGATGTCATTTATACAGGTTGAGGGTTTGATGTGAAGCTCATAAGCATTTTTTATTACATAGTAGGAGGAGCCATCTCTAAAAATCCATGAACACATCAATCTTTAAGTGATAAACCATCAAGTATCCTAGAGAGAATCCCCCCAAAACCCTAGCGGTCACATCACTAAGTGGTGCAATCCTAAGAACTTTCCTCGACTATTGTGACATTCAAGGATGTTATGGGTGTTAAATCCTCAACCAAAACCTGTGCCACCCTCCCTACCATCCAACCTACTTTTGTGCCCAATATGAAGAAAGTTGTTAGGCCTCCAAAAAACTGTAATATTCTAGATGATTATGTGCTATCCTTCTTGGATAGCGATACTATAGTTGAGTTGGAAGTGCATGAGACAATTGTTTCCCTTCCTATAGTAGAGAAGGCCACTATTCATAGAAAACCACGATCAGTGTTAGTCGAACTCCAATGGAGCTTGCTTGTAAGTCGACCATCCATATATAACAAGGTCTCACTATTTTTGGTGTAGGATATGATGAGGACCCAAATAGAGGAAAATAAAGGAAAGGGACCCTTCGGTTTCCTTTTCTAAGGATCCTAAGAAACCTAGATAATGATGAAGATATGTAGGATGCGGATCAAGCCCCATGTACTACACTAGCAACCTTAGCAAGTGGTTGCATACATGTAACTCAATGAAACTCTATTAATCTTAGAGATAAAGTATATTGTTGCATCACTACTTTGACTAGGTCATGGCATTTCCATAATGTGCATTAACTTCCTCTCTTAACATATTTAATATGGTAAGAAGATGCTTATAATCTTGCATCAAAAGTTTGATGTTTCTAGTTCATCAAAGTAGACTCTCAAGAAAGCGTAGACACACAACCTTACAATTGGTAGATGTTATAAGGTCCAAAGATCCACAATTTGATAGTTTCATCAAGCACTCTACGAATAGTGTCAACCCTCTTGTGTGGATGAACTCCTTAGTTCCTCTGCATTTGCAAGAACAGTCTCTTGTAGATGTTCACCAAGTTCTATTACATGACTTTTTGCAAAGCTTCTAAGCCACAAATGAAGAGATCAACCATTTCCTATTAAAGGAAGAACATGAAGACTCATAATTCCATGAAAAAAACCAATAGCTTCAAGTTTAGTTGGACAAAACATTAGAGAAGGAAACATGTTTCATCGTGATAATAACACTTTATTGGATGAACTTGAAGGAGTCCCCCAACAGTGCTTTACACAAATGTGGCATGTGACCTAGGATAATGATCCTAATATTGAGGATCATCGCTCACAATGAGAAACCTTCCACCTTCATCAAGAAGTTCCATACTTATTTAATGCATATTAAGGAGTAAAAGGGAAACTTGCAGCTACAATGAGATGCTAAATTCTACTATGGACATTTCAATACTAAAGAATCCATGGGACAAATAGACCCAGTACTTCTAACTCAATTTGAACATTCTAAAGCACAATTCCAAGTTGCAATAGAATAGACCAAGGTCATGCATTCCACTAACCAAAATTGGTTGAATATCATAAGTATCTTGGACCAACCTGCATATGACTTCCAACTCTAAATCCAAAATTTTTAGCAATACAATGAACTATGATAATTTATTTTGAGCAAAGGGCCAATATTGAAGAAGAAATCTAAAGAATAGATAAATAAATAGAGTATCTATATTAGGGTTCTAGGGAGGCACATTACAAGTTTTATAGTGTAGGATAGTCATGTTGAGATGATATTAGGTAGTGTAAAAACTGACTCATCATCATTGAGGTTGAATGTGCCACAATGTAGAGGATGAGACCAACTAAACTACATTAAATTAAGATCACAATTCGTAATTGGGGTTATTTTCTTTTGTCTAAATGGTTTGCCAAGTTATAAGAATTTAAGCAATTCAAATTGTAAGCATTGTATATCATCCCAAAGTTGGCCCCTTTCTTTGAAGGGGAATAACAAGACACGAGTTTGAGTGGTGAGAAGCTAGAGTATAAAGAAGAGACTAGTCAGAGAGGGTGAGACAACATGTGTGGTTGGGACTTGTTTCCCCCTTCCTTTTTGAATAACGAAATGGTGGTGCAGGTAAGGGAGTGGTCATGATATCAATAGGAATGAACTTCAAGTCACATTACATGGTTTTGGAAACATTTATTCCACTTTGTAGGTGAAGTAAATGTAAAAGTAGTTGGAGGGGTAGGAAGTAGGTCTTAAGGAATGTGATCCCTAGGTTGAAGATGAGAATTGTGGAGTGAATGCACATGATTCATGTTAGGAAGGAATGGATAATGAATGGTAATGGACACCATATATAAAATGAATGAATATGTTTTTGTATCTCTCTCCCTACCTAAGGGAATTTGGTATAAATGTAGAATTTGTAGCCATAAATCAAGTTGGTTGGATATTCTTTGTTATAAATTTACTATGTCGTTAGTTTTAGGTGATTCATAAGTATAGTATGTATTTTGCATTCTATGAAGTAGGTTGTTGAGGTGGTAATATGATGTATTCGTAATTTCTAGAGTAGTTATGTATTTATTTTGTATAAAATCTAACATAATGACATCCCCTTTTAAAATCCAATTTTGTGTATGCTTTACATAAATGAAATTTACTTTTCGTTGGTTTTATCTTATGTTATGATGAATGCAATTACATGGCTTGATGTTTTGTTTCCACAAGACCTTCACTCAATTACCCTATGACATAGCATGTGTATTTGTGGGATATTAAAGAATACCCCTAATTTCACTAGATATTAAAAAATACCTCCCAAAATATTTTTGTTGAACCCCCATCCCAATATATATTTCCAATAAAGGAAACCCCTTTACTAGATATCCTCTATTTTTACTAGATACCCCTCTTTATACACCCCAATACCTATAAACCCCTCGTACCTCACATCCCCAATACCTACAATATATTGAATTTATTTTCACAATTTAAAACCCCCCTTTATGAATGAATGTGATAAGATATTTGTCAACAAGCTGAAGCCCCTAATTTTTATGTCACGGTGGACTAGATAGATGAAGGTAATTATGAGTGTGATTAATGGTATAACACATATAGTTGTTCCCTTATTCATTTACAGACTTACACAATCATAAGTCTCGACAACACACCTTGAGTGAGACCTTCCTTGTAACAAGAGATTGATATGCTCATGCTAGATTACAAAGTCATTGTTAGACAACCATATGGACCCTAGTTTCCATCTTGACACAACAGAGAGCATCTCAAGAAGAACGAAAGGAATTATAAATTTTGACATAAACAACATATGAATGATCATAAATTTCATGATGGGGACAAGGTTTGGTTGTATCTAATTTAAGGGTGGATCTAAGGGGAAAAAATATTGAATTCATTGAGATATAGACTATTTGAAATCATTGAATACATTAGTGATAATTCATTCATAGTGAGTTTTCCTCCATATCTGCAAATATATTTGTTTCCAAATGTATAGAATTTAATCTTGTTGGAATCTCCCTTGTTGAATAGAGAAAAATACAAAAAAGTTCATCCCACAATTGAGGATTTTGCACCAACTATGCTTGTAGAGATAGAGGAAGATAATATATTGAAAAATAAGTTTTGATATATTCAAAGAGGAAATATCGAATTATGATAGATTGGGGTCAAAGGTCAATCACAAAAGAAATAAAAATAGTATGAGAGTGGAAAATATTCAAAAGTGTTTCCTCATATCTCATTAGTAAATTTTGATGACCAAAAGAATCCAATTGGGATTGTGTGATCCAAAATGGATCATTGATAGGACAAAATGGTTTGGATCGAAATATTGAAGGTTTGAATTGACCAGGGAAATTTAATACAAAGGCAATAATCCCAAGGAATTGACTTGGTAAGGGAGAACAATGAACTAGGTTCTATTGCTTTTTTGTAAGAATGAGTGTTGATTTAAAAGAAAGAAATTGTCTAACAATATAATCCTGGTAAAATTGGAATATCAAATGAACATGAAGAGGAACTAAGACCCAACAAGTGCTTGGGGAAGATATCACTATATTCTCCTACCCATAGGAAACAAAGGAACAACCCATCATATGGTGTTGTGCACATTAGGATCTAGTTGTGTAGTTGCCAATATTGGTTGAATAAAACCATAGTCATCTATAAACCAAAATCACAAAAATAATGTGGAACATGGTGTATGACAACATCCTGATCAATGAAATATATCCCTGGAGTTCAATGTAAAGTTGATTTCCAACTAACACATTCCTTAGCCAAGAGCGAGATAAAATTGACTGGATTCATCATTTTGGGTGACTTACTCCACCTATCAACTGAAATACTAGGGGTTCCTACTAGAGTTAATCAACATGGCATGAAGGATACAAGGGAACTTAGTCACATAAGTGGAAAGTATTATCAAGGAATATCGCATCTTCCTCATTGATTCCATATGAATAAACATGGCTATATCATTACAAAATACCATAATAACTTCTTTGCAATCATTTGACTTTCCACCTACCATAAGGGGGACTATAAAAGGAACATTTACAGGGGAGGAGTGGGTTCATTTGAGGGATGGTTGTTGGATATTTCAAGATAATTCTTGATGGTGAAGAAGATCATATCAACTAAATTGTAGGAGGAAGTTGTAATAGATTGAATGGGATGGAATATAGGATATAACTCACTTTGTAGTCATTAAAGTTATAACTAATAAGTAGAAGTAAATTGATTCCTTTGTAATATATAAGTCTCACCTTGATAATAGTAAGAGTCAAGCAATCCATTTCAAGCTAGAGCTTTTCCAAGGCAGGTAAATTTATCTAGGACAAATATTTGTGTCCTTGTGTTCATGATATT
The DNA here is from genome assembly GCA_010110895.2 of Picea sitchensis. Taxonomy (NCBI): domain Eukaryota; kingdom Viridiplantae; phylum Streptophyta; class Pinopsida; order Pinales; family Pinaceae; genus Picea; species Picea sitchensis. The sequence continues at coordinate 141,567 of SNQJ01S0001951.1, read as the reverse complement.
ATGAAATCCTTGCATTAATTGTTTTGTTAAGAACTCATTGTCATTTAAATTACACAGCCAAATTAAGCATAGAGAACAAGGAACTAATTAAATATGTCTAGGATTTGTGATGGTGAGTTAAATTTACCATACAATGGTTGATTATGGTTACTTCTACCTTTTTATTACAAATCTTAGTGCAAGTAAAGAAGTTATAAGTGGCGGTGGAACACCTCCATTATATTTTAGATTATAAGGGTGACCCCTCTTTCTCTATGTGTATGAATCCATTCAACCCCTCAATATTTGCCTCTATAGGTTCTCAGAGAGGTGGTAGTAGGACCTATCACCCGAGTGGTAGAAAGGAAAGCCAAAGAGTTGACCATGGGAGGATTTGGCTAGCATCATAACCTCATAATGACTAGCATATTTACACTTTGGTATGTATCTAGTTTTGAATGGTAAAATCTCCTCGAGTCTCCCATATATGGGTTGGAACATGTGCAACTAGTTTTTAGATAGGACCTCCCTAAAATGACCATGAACAACCTCCTCATGCTACTTCCATGGTCGCTTCTTTGTGCTATTTGATCGACCTATTTTTTTGTCCTTGATGTTCTATTTATTTGTTTTCTAGATACATTTCCATGTGATAGTATCTTTGTGGGTGTTTTTCCCTATGGCAACACACACATTTTTTTTTTTTTTTCATTATGCTTGTGGATGCTTCAAGCAAAACCCAAGTATCATTTACAGTGATAAATATTACATATTAAATGACAAAAACAATTTTAAATCAACTTTGATTAATTTTCTAAATCAATTTGTTTGATTATATCCTCTATTAAATCATGAAAATGATTCTAAATTTTTATATGAAATATTAAAATAAAGATTAAAAAACACCTTCATTGATCCAGATTGGATCACTATATTATGTTTCATCTATCTCCATGCTTTCAGAGTGGAAAACATTGGAGGAATCTCTTGAAAATGTGTTGTCGTTGATGTTAAAAGAAAACTATCTACTGTATGTCTCCATGTGTGCATGAAGATTAGGGATAATTATTTGTATGCGAACATGACCATGTAATAAATTGAGGAATAAGAAACATTGTGCACGAAGATTAGTCTCTATATGAGAAATTGAAGAATAAAGATTTGACATAGAAGAATAAACGAATGATCTAGATTTATGAGTGGAATGAAATGAAACACAGATATATAACATTAACACAGATAGACATAGAAGAATAACAGAGATACAGTCAAACTTAATTTCTATTCAATAAAGAAATCTGTTGAAACTGTAAAATGAAGAATGAAACAATATTGCTCGAATGGTGGTAGTTAATCTCTGAGAAGATATGTACACATTCACCTAAGCACATTACAATGAGGTGTTGGAAGCAGGCCAAAGCAGAAAGAAAGGCGATTTTGGGAAAGAAGGCATGCATGAGGAAAGCGACAACTGGAAGGAAGAGCAACACGCGCACATGCAGGGAAGACATAACGACGTTAGGGTTAGGGTTTTTGCAATGTATGGTAATGGTTGATGATCCAGAAATGTATAAATATAGATACTTAGGTATCATAGCGGAGTTGATTATCGTTGTAGGTTGGTTAATCTAGAGAAGTGTATGTGATGTAATATTTTTCTTTATGACCTAATTTTGTAATATGTCAAGCTAGAGAGGAATGAGGAGGGTAGATCTTGACGGTTAGATCGTAGGCTGAGGAGCCTGGTGTGATCTAGTCCTCCTCATAATAGATCTCACCCCAACTGAGAAGAGTTGTAAAGCACGCGGCCCTGTAGATGCAAAAATACTATAATAAAAGAGCGAAGAGACAGATCTTTGTGGATGTAGCCCAGGAGGGGGTGAACCATGGTAACACCTGTGTTATATGATTGAATGCATGTGTGTCTATATTGTCTTATGTAGTTATTTGACATGCTGAATGAATGAGTTGTTATATTTCCTGCTCATTCGTAAATGACAATATATTGGGTTTACAAGTTATAATAGAGTTTTTAGTATACCGTTATTAGATATCTCACTCAATCCTAGGCTAAAAACACATGAGTATTGTAGCCACCCATTAAGACTATCTTGAGTGAGACGACGCAATGCACCATGTGTGTTGCGTTTCCTTTTGGTTTACGAGGAGGGTTGATAGTTTTAGAGGCTTTATTGGAACCCCTAATAGACATGAACATTAGATCACTCATACTCAGACAGAATAGAAGAGTAACCAACAAATGTTTCTGTTGCCAGGACTTGGAATAATACAGGATTGAGTTGATGAGACAGGTTGATCAAGAGAAGATTAAAGAAGACAAAGAAAAGAAGATATTAATGAGCCACTAGAAGGGGATGTTGAGACCATGGAATCCCACAAAAGCAGAGATCGAAAGCTGGATAAGGAAAAAATAGCTAGAGTTTGCACAAAAAAACAATAGAAACCCTAGAGTAACACCATGCAAATATCTTGAGAAATACGTGTTTACGGATCTGCATGAAGTCTTTTTCTATGATTTTCCACACCTATTGCAGGATTAGATACAAAGGTTGAAGGATAACCACGCAACGAACCAGATCCGACAGTTAGAGTGGACCCCAGTACAGATTGAGCAGTTACAGTAGGTGAACAACAAATTCACCCACGCAGTAGATTTCTGGCTCAACAGTATTGTGGCAGGTTTCATAATAGAGTTTGCAGTAGATACATCGAAGTCTTACAACGAAGTGGAGAAATATTTTCTATGCGTACCTCGAGGCAGGTATGTTAGATCCCCGTATACTTCTATTAAGGTACTGCTATACAATAAAGGGGTAATGACGATGGAGTCGAGCAACTAAACTTCCCTGCATGCATGGGGGAAGGGGGAAATCACTGATAGAAAGAGGAGAAATGGAAGGAGGAAGCCTTGGACCCTATCATGATGGATGATGACCAGATCAAGCGGATCATGGCGACAGCTGGAAAGATGCGTAGAGGAGTACGCTACCAATACAAGGTGAATACCAAGAAGAGAGTCATAGCAGTGAGGGAAGGCTTGACAAGTGACGAGGAAGAGGTAGAGGATCTTTGGGCTGTGGAGCAGATTGAGGAAATCCTACGCGCAACATATGAGAGGAAGACGAGAGGTCCAAGAAAAGGAAGAGAAGGCATTAATCCTATCCATATTAATGTCTGTGTGGAACCCATAAACCCATGTGCGACTAATAAACCAAAAAGAACACCATCTTTAGACAACTAGATTTCGAGAGATGAAAGACAACAGGAAGCACATCTACACAAGGAACAAAAACTGGAGGAGCCAGTTCAGGGAACACTAGTCAATTATCTACATTGCGTGGAGGTAGTAGTTCAATGTTCAAAATGGCAGGACACGATCCCACCATCAGGTTACCAGAATTTAAGGGAGAAGCATCAGAAGACTCGGAAAAAAATTTGTTTATCTGTGAGAAGATTTGGGAAGCAAAATAGATCACGGACAAAGAGATCATGGACAAAGACACTAAACTAAAACAACTAGCGATTACACTAAGGGATCATGCACTAGATTGGTATATGATTTTAGCTACAAACAATCCACCAGGTACAACCAGAACAATTGCAGACATCAAGAAACTATTGGTAAACGAGTTTCAGAAGATAAGCTCGGAAGATCAGCACATGAATGAGATGATTGAAATTAGACAAACACTGGGAGAATTCGTATGGGAAATTGACTAGAGATTCAAGCGACTGAAGGGAAAGTTGAAATATCTCATGACTAATATGCATCATAGGCACCTGTTCGTCAATTCATTGCTACCACACTTTGGCAGAGGACAGTACACAAATAGTTGCATCAAACAATTCATGGCGGTCACACATGGCGGTGATATATGGTTGGATAAGCTCATCTCGATAGACGTAGAGCTCATTTCACATATTATAGGGCTTCCATCCCGAGGCATGGATCTTGTGCAATTTCTCAATGAAAAAATTAAGGAGAAAGCACTAGCGGAAGATATGAAAAAGAAATATGGCATTGACAGTGGGACGCGAGGAATCATCATCAAAAGAATCAATGATGCTACAACACAAATGGCCGCAAAAATCTTGGCCTGCAAGTTGCTAAGGAAATGTCACAGAGAGGAAGTCCCGTCTGGGGTCGTCGCAGTCACAACACAATATGCCAAGGGCACCACAGTTGGATGGGCACCCTATCTTTTGAATTTATTTCTAGATGACTGCAAGGATGCGCAGGATTTCAGAACATAATTTAATTACTCATGGTTTCTCATGCTAATAGCCTTTATGGGATGGAAGGAACCGAAATATGTATCTTTCGCTACCAGACCCAAACCTAATCATGGAGTGAAATATTTATTGTTGGGCGTCGCGTCAGATTCCAGGAAAAAAAAGATGAACGCAACCATATTCAAAGGATACCTACGTGATCTATAAGAGGCCATCAGTAACCTCTATATAATAACACAATAGGTGATCATGTACTATCGAAACATTTCCAACTTCAAGGCCACTTGACATGCGAAGTGGATACATGCGCTGAAGGACCCCAATAAACGGTGGCTACAATTGCACTACTGCATCATGGAGGGTGACATTGACATGGTTATCATGGATTGGGAGGAAGACTGGAAGATCCCATTCCTCACCCAAGACTCACCTGAAAGGACAGCAGAAGAGGAGGCAGAGCAGGAATAAATGCAACCTCAAGAAGTCCAAGTACCCAAGAAACCAAGGACGGGCCATACCAAAACAAAGAAGATGTTAGAAGCACCAACTAAGATGGGGATCCAGAAGGGGAAGAAGAATAATATGCAGTCAGCCCAAGTACAGCAGAAACAGGTTGAGGCAGTGTAGGGGACTACACCAAGTCCAAATTCGCAAGAACTAGGCTTGAATAAGAGGCCAACTACTCAGACGGGGGGTGTGCGCAAGAAAACAAAGGCACAAAGAACACCTCCAGAATACACAATCACAGACGATGATGCAGACATGATAGCCCAAATGGTTCAGGATCATACATCCGAGGATTTTGAGAATGATGTACACCATAGGGACCAAATTCAAGAAGAGCTCGCAGACATGCGACAATTCCTCAAGCATATCAGGGAAGCATAGGCAAAAGGAAACAACATAGGATCAGGACTGTCAACGTCACATACAATCCACACAATAATGCAACCAATTGAAACATTCCACATTACACCCAGCATATTTCACATGGACGAGATTGTGGGGCAGACACCCCTAAAATATTTAGCTCAACTCCAATTGGTATTGTCGCAGATACCATCCAAAGCTCTACACAAACTACATGTTAGCGTAACCCAAGAGGTAAAGTCTCGTGCACAAACAGACATAGCCGAACTATAGCAGGAAGAGGAGAAGTGGGACGCACTAGAATTAACATGTGAGCAGGCTAAGCTCGAGACCCAAAAGGAGAGGGAGCATGTGAACGGACTGGAACAAAAAGTGGTCGGAACTTATGAGAAGATTCCAAAGACCGCGCAAATGGCCGAACTCACAACAACAAATAATATTGATAAGATTGTGCAGGAAATCGATCAATATCATAAGGATATATAGAATCTTCAAGAGCAGCTCACACCTACCACTTCACCAGAGGTAAAGGAGCAAAGGAAGCAGGAGGCAACAAAGTAGCTACAAGAGATAGAGCGACAGTTCAGCGCAGTAGCCGACTTGTTCAACAATGCAACACAATTGTGGACGAAGTTAGAAGAGGATCAGCAATTCCAGTAGTGGGACAAGGAAGAAGAGAGAATAAGCACAACTATCCAGGACCTCAAGTAGAGGCAAAAGACAATGTTCATCACGGAGCGTGTCAAAGGGGCGTAGGATATGAAGAAACTACAGACATAACTCACCACTGCACAAACACAGAAAAAGGAGTGTCAGGATCAAATAAAACCTCTTTAAGAGTGTGTAGCAGAAGTCATTGCACATGCAGAGGAAGCCAAGACACATATGGCGCATACTCAGGTAGAGTGCGCAGGATTGATCAGTGACGAAATTGCAATCCAGATAGTAGACACACTCAAGGAGAAGACTGCGCAGGCTCAAACTCAAGCAGCGAAACTCAAGGAGAAGTTCTAGGCGATCACCAGGGAGATTGACAAAGCATACAAAGGTTAGGTGGCTCGAGACGAGCCACATGTCAGTGTTGGGGGAATGTTGGAAGTAGGCCAAAGAGGAAAGAAAGGCGATTTTGCGAAAGAAGGCATGCACGATGAAAGTGACAACTGGAAGGAAGAGCAGCACGTGCACATGCAGGGAATACCTAACGATGTTAGGGTTAGGGTTTTTGCAATGTATGGTAATGGCTGAAGATCCAGAAATGCATAAATATAGATACTTATGTATCATAGCGGAGTTGATTACTGTTGTAGGTTGGTTAAGCTAGATAAGCGTATGTGATGTAATATTTTTCTGTATGACCTAATTTTGTAAGTTTTTGAGCTAGAGAGGACTGAGGAGGGTAGATATTGAGGGTTATATCACAGGCTGAGGAGCCTAGTGTGATCTAGTCTGCCTCATAATATATATCACCCTAGCTGAGAAGATTTTTAAAGCACGCGACGTTGTAGATGCATAACTACTATAATAAAAGAGAAAAGAGCCAGATCTTTGTGGGCGTAGCCTAGGAGGGGGTGAATCACTGTAACACCTATGTTATTTGATTGAATGCTTGTGTTTATATATTGTCTTCTATAGTTATTTGACATGCTGAATGAATGAGTTGTTATATTTCCTGCTCATTCATAAATGACAGTATATTGGGTTTACAAGTTATAATAGAATTTTCAGTATATCGTTCTCAGATCTCTCACTCAATCCTAGGTTGCAAATACATGAGTATTGCAGCCGCCCATTAAGACTATCTCGGGTGAGATGGCACAGTGCACCCTGTGCACTGCATTTCGTTCTGGTTTACTAGGAGGGCCGATAGTTTTAGACGCTTTGTTGGAACCCCGAATAGACATGAACACTGGGTCACTCATACTCAGACATAATAGAAGAGTAAGCAACATGAGGCCTCCGAGCCTTTTTAGCATCAATAAGTAATCATAAAACCATATACATCCAAAAAACATGACCTTAGGAGATGAAGCGCCAAAATTCATGTGGGCCCCGATGGGGTTAGTTGGTACATCAACTTCTCGGGGTCATAACTTTTGCATGCAATCTTTATTTTGGGTGCACGATATCCCATTGGAAAGGTATATCCAAGGAATACACATTATTATATCACACTCTAACTTCATCTACAGTGTAACTATGACAGGCCCAATTTTTTTTGTTTAGGGCCTCAAAACGATCTCGAAAGTTTAGGACCCGACAAAAGAAACTACCAAGATGAGAATTGTATGTGATCCAGTTGGAAGAGGTGGGTGGCCACTGATATCCACCTGGATCAATCCTCCCTCCTTAGGAATGAATTGTCTCCATTGCATTCAGTTCCCCCATCAGATGAGGAAACTTTTGTTGAATTTGGTCCCAAGTGAGCCATTTTCCTTGGTGCAGGAGTTTCGCTACTTTGACAACACGATAAAACTGAAGCTTATGTTGGTGATTTCCCTTGACCTGTGCGTCCACAATATGATCAGTGGATTCATTTTCCATGCAGTCAGGGTTGAGATTTGTCGGTGTCAACTGTTCTTCTATCTCTGAGGTGTCCAATAAGGTTGGAAAGTATGGCTGAAGGAGGTCCACATTAAACATTCAGTGCAAGCCAAGGAAGGAGGGAATGCTGAACTCAATAAAATTATCACCCATAACCTTGGTGATGGTGTAAGGTCCATAGCAGAGTGGAAAAATATTTTGATGGGGTGACGATTCATGTAAGGTATTATTTTTGCAAGTGGAACCAAACTTTATCCCCCACCTTAAACTTTTGTGGCATCCAATGTTGATCATGGAGTTACTTGTACTTGGCATTTGACTTCTGCAAAATATCCTGAACCTGTTGGTAGATGTATTGGTTTTGTTAAATGAACTAGGTGGCTTTGTTAGCTTCGATTTGAGCATGGGACGATTCTTCCTATGTGGACGCAAGGGGTAGTGCAACATCCATGGGACCCAATGGTTGAAATTCCAACCCCACTTGAAAGGGGACATGACCAATTGAGCTATGTATGGCTCTGTAGTAACTGTGATGAACATAGGGAAGACTCTCATACCATGTGTGCAGATGATTGGAATTCTACATGTGCAAGATATGCACGATCATCATGTTGACGACCTTGGTTTGGCCATCCATTTGGGGGTGGAAGGTCATGGATTTGGCGAGCTTGTTGTCCATTCGTGACTAGAGGCTCAATTAGAATGTGATGAGGAACCGACTGTCCTGATATGAGACGATGGTTTGTTGTATCCCAAAATGTACCCACACTTGTTTGAAGAAGAGTTTGGCAGTGGCCTCTGCTATGATTCTCTTATTGTAGGTGGCCAGAAGCGCCATCTTGGAAAATCAATCAACAACCACGAAATTACAGTCATTTCCCTGCTTGGTTGAAGGAAGGCCCGACATGTAGTCCATAGAGATGAATTCCTAGGGCTTGTAGGGAGTAGGAAGAGGGGTGTATAGGCCTTGTTTCTTAATGGTTGGTTTGGCAATGGCATAGGCTGTGCAGAACCTGATATACTTGCGGACATCATGTCGAAGTTTCATCTAATAGAAATGTTGATGCAACACTACCACTGTTTTTCTATGTCGACGTGTGCTACTACTTAATTGTAGTGATCTTTCCAAATCAAATTTTCTTGCTCGCTTGATGGGACGTAGATATGGCCCACATGGCACAACAACCTGTCCTGAATATGGAAATCAGCTACAACTATGTTTGTGCCCAACATATGGTAGGTAGTGGAAAATTTAGTATCTCTCTCATAGAGTTGGGGTTACCCAAAGGTCTCATGTCCACAGGAGTGTAGAACCATGGTTAGTGTTGCAACTGGAGGTCGATTGAGGTAGTCAGCGACACGGTTGGTGCTCCCTGTCTTATACTTGATGTTGAGATGGAACTACTACAAGTATGTGGACCACTTATGATGGCGATCATTCTGCAATTTTCCTTGTGTCTACATGAACAACAAAGGCTTATGATCAGTTTGGATGATTGTCTCCTTCCTGATAATGTAATGCCTCCATTGACGATAGGCTTGTACAATGGAGTACATTTATTTTTCATAAGTGGGGTACCTATGTACGGTATCTGATAGCGTCTCACTATGATAGGCCATTGGATGTCCATGCTGAGTGATAAATGCATCCATAACATAGTCTGAAGCATCTGTCTCAATATCAAAAGGCTGTTGCAGGTCGGGTAATGAGAGCACAGGGGTTGAGCACAAGCACTGATTCAAATCATCGAACACTTTCTGTTGCAACTGGCCCCACATGGATTTTTCCTTTCCACCACCCTTGGTCACTTGGCTAAGGGCCCATGCAATGTGGGATAATCCCAACATGAACCTACAATAGAAATTGGCAAGGCCTATAAAGCTCTAAATCTCAGTGAGTGTTTTCAGGGCTGGCCAGTCATAAATGAGATGGATCTTGGATGGATCAACATTCACTCCATGCTCATCAACAATGTATCCTAGGTAATGGATCTTGTTCACGACGAATGATAATTTTAACAGATTTGAATATAGATTGTGTTTTCACAGAGTGTGTAGAACTAGTTGAATATGTTGCAAGTGTTCCACCCAACTCTTATTGAAGATGAGGATGTCATCCAAATAAACCACCCAAAGCGACTTGGTGAAAGGCCGCAAGATATCGTCCATCATCCTCATGAAAGTTGTTGGGGAATTAGTCAAGCCAAAGGACATGAACAACCATTCAAAAATGCCTTCCATACATTAGTTTTCTCTATTGGGACTTGGTGGTAGACGAACTTCAGATCAATATTACTGAAGTGTTTGTCCCCCTTGAGCTAGTTAAGGAGATCGTCAATTTGTGGAATTGGGTATCGATTTCTGACTATGATTTTATTTAGGGCTCGGTAATCGATGCATAGTCGTCAGGTCCCATCTTTCTTATGCACAAACACGATTGGGATTCCACATTGTGATGATATTGGTCGAATGTTACTCATTTTGAGAAACTCTTGGATTCGATGCTTGATTTCCTCATTTTTTGATAGAGAGAGGTGATAGGCTAGCCTATTGGGTAGTGGTGCATTGGGGGTCAGATCGATTGAGTGCTTGACCTAACAGTGTTGAGATACCTCAGTGGATGAGGAGAAGATGTATTTTTATTCTTCCATGACCTTATCCACTTTCTTCTACTGGATGGAGAGACCTGACATGGAGGCCATGGATGTGGATGCAACCTTCCACTCACTTTGAGCACGAATCACAAAGAAGGAAAACTTCCCAGTCTGAGAAAGGATCATATTTCATTTCTTGGAATAGATCAAGGAAATGGCATTAGATGGGACTACCTTGAGTATCCTATACAATTTCTTATCCAAAGTAATAATAACGCTACGAGGCCTAGACTCATATACAACATGATGTTTCCATAAATAAGGTTGGCCCAAAATAACATCACAAACTTCAAGGGGGGTGACATCAAACAGTACCTCATATTTGAAGGGCTTGATGTCATATTCCAGGAGACATTGTTGGCTGGCACAGAGATCGCTCCCTTGGTGGAGCCATCCGATGGTGTACAATTTTTGGTGTGGTGTTGTTGGCAGATCCAACCACTTGATGACCTTCGCTGAGATGATGTTATTCTAGCTACCTATATCAATGATGAAGTGTAGTGGAGTACCCTTCACCCATATCTATGAATGAAAGAGCCACTCACCTTCCTCTGGTCCATCAGGTTTACCGTGCTAGACCTTGGTGGTAGCAACGGTGGACATGGGTTCTAAATCAATGATTTGTCTCCCTTTATATGGTTCTGACTCAGATCCAGAGCCCACATATGATTCAGAGGCTTTCACCTTGGCCAACAATGACTTCTTTGAGAAATATTCAATGGTGTTATGCCATGGGCTCTTATGGAACTCACACCATTTACCTGTGTCTTTCTTTGTCATCCAATTTTCTTTCTTTGTTTTTGATTTAGACTGATTGTCCAAAGTCTATCAATCCTTGATATTCCCTTTTTTCTGTAGTTTGGGGCCGCCTTTTCCATGCTTATGCTATGAGGGGTTCGTAGACCCAAACTTCCATGTCTTTTGTTTAATCTTCTACTCGATTTTGACAACATATCAATAGGTCTTTCCCAAGGACGAGATGTCCATAAAGTACATTTTTGTATGGATGTGTCCATGAAGACCACTGCAGTACTTGAGCACCATATGTCACAAAGAGTCTTTGATACTCGGCTTGGTGCACAAGGTCTGGAAAAAATTGGTGAACTCTAGCACAGTTTGGCCCCTTTCCTGTTGCAGTGTGGTCCATCTTGTATATAAGTCATCATAACTTCCAACATGGTAGTATTGTTCCTCAATAACATCCCTGAAAGAACCCCAAGTGGGTGTAACTACAAATAATGTAGATCCCTTTGTTTTCTTCTCCTCACAGAAAGCTTCCCACCAATCTTTGACATGGGGGACAACCTTAAGGAGAAAAAATGTAATCTTTTCTCAATCGGAAAAGTTATGGAAAAAAAAACACCCTTCTAGAAGTTTTAACCATTTGTGTACAACATTTGCATATATTTGACCCTCAAATATAGGAATATCAAAATTGATCTGTACCTTGAAAGGGGCGACACCTCTGCTTGAGGAAGATGCATCACCTGTTGGCAGTCATTGAAGGATTTGCACAAAATTATCCATCATCTTGTTCCTTTGTCACAAGAGGGATTCCTTTAGAAATAGTTTAAAGGGATTGCCTACCCCGTCATCCCTCTTTTCTTCTCCCATGGGCGGTCGTCGAGTTCAATGAAACCGATCTTGCAAAGGCTCAATTAGTTTGAGTCCCAACTGCTTATACCCTGACCTCATTGGGGACATGCACAGAGAAACAAATGAAGAGAAAACCGCTTTGATGCCACTGTTCCAGATTTATGAGCGGAACTAAATGAAACACATATATATATAGATAAAAATAATAAAGATACAATGAAACTTAACTTCTATTCAATAAACAAATATTATGAAACTGTAAAATGCATAATGAAACAATCTTGCTCGAATGGTGGTAGCTAATCTTTGAGTAGAGATGTGGCAGCTATGCACATTAACCTGAGAAAATTACAATGAGGCCTCCATGAGTTTTTAGCATCAAGAAGTAATCATAAAACCCTAGACATCAAAAAACCCTAACCTTAAGAGATGAAGCGTCAAAAGTCATGTGGGCCCCGATGGGGTAAGTTGGTACATCAACTTCCCAGGGTCGTAACTTTTGCATATGATCTCCATTTTAGGTGCATGATAGCCTCCTGGAAATTTATATCCAAGGAATACACATTATGCCATCACACTCTAACTATGTCTACAATGTGACTATGGCGGGCCCAAAAAACGTTGTTTAGGGCCTCAAAATGGCCCCGAAAGTTTAGGACCCAAAAAGCTAGAAAAAAAAACTATCAAGATGAAAACTGTATATGAGCTAGTTGGAAGAGGTGGGTGGCCACAAATACCCACCTAGATCAATGAAGTTAGCAGTGCATAATGCGAAAAAAATGGTCACCATTCAATTCTTATTCTATACAAAGTTGCGGAGGTGAAGAGCTCTGTTGCAAAGAAATATACAAAAGATATAAGAAATTGCATAGTTGATATATCCCACATTCACTGGGACAAAAGATTTAAAAAGGTTCATAATGAAAAGGTGGTATCACTTAGTTTGAATGAAAGTGAGTGGAAGAGCTATAGAACCTTACATAAAATATTAACTTTTGGAGCAATTAAATCATGACCGTTCATCTCTATAAATCAATGGTTAAGATACAAGATTGAGGTTCGACATTTTGTGGTCCAGCTAAGCCATGTCAACACCACTTGTTAGGTTAGATGAATGCCACATCAAAAGGAGTCCACGTCAGTGAGATAACAGGTAACTTTTCATGTCACGTATGGTGCCACATGTCGATGACATATAATCCAATATAGAAGAAAACATTTGATGACCCTTGACCAAGTTTTGAGGGATCTGGTCAAGTTTGACCTATTTTCAAACTTTGACGCCCTATCGAAGGAGGAGCACAGGACAAAGCGGAGATCACAGATCTCAACCCCTTTTTTGGGTCCTTTTTGGGTTTTTGGGATTATGTAACGGGCATGGGATGTCGGCCCATGGGTTTACCCATGTTTAGGCCTATTTTGTAATATATAAATAGATGTCTAGGCTATGTAAGAGAGAGGAGAAGGGATCTATGTGATGTGAGGCCGATAAGCTAAGTGATAAGTGCAAGTATGGTTTGTAGATGCTCTATGCATAATGGGAGAGACTTGTAGAGTTAGGTGCAAGGTATTGTAACAGGCTGTGAAGTGCTTTGTGCTATAATGCAAGGAAGGAGGATCTAGCGAGGTGCGTAGATCTCCTGTCCTAGGCGAAGTAGGGTTTTGTGGAGATGTTCTTGTAACCAATTGACAGAAGACAATAAAGAAGAAGAGTTGGTGGACGTAGCCCCAGGGTGGGGGTGAACCATGTAAACACTGTTTTGTCTCGCTTTTTCCTTGCTTTGATGTGTTTATAACTTCTCTTGCTAAGTGCTTTGATAGAGATAGATAAATCCGTTGATGCTTTGTGCTAATAATGTGTAAGAATGTTAGATATGACCTATATGAAGGTGCTTAGTGCTTGATCTGCTATATATAACCTGCATGTTTATGATAAAGTGCTTAAATACATCAGATTTGAGTGAATGATGTGATGCTTTGTTCTATTTGCGCAATAGTTATTGGTTGAATATTGATGAACTGTTGATGTTAAAGTGCTATGTTAAGTATTATAATCACATATCTGTGTCCCAACTAAGGTTGCAGACACTTGAGTCTTGCAACCACCCCTGCCTCTACCTCGGGTGATACTTCATCTGCTTCACAGGTGTTGACGAAAGGGATAGTAGTTAGGTTTTTGTTGGTGCGTTTTTGTAGTGTTGAACCCTGGGTCTGCCCCTATGCCAACAAATGGTTTTGTTGCTGGGACCTGAAACTATGATTGCTGGGAACTAAAGAGAAGTTTTGTGTGTAGATCTATTGCTGAAGTGTGCAGTATCAGACTTGAAACTGTGATTGTTGGGAACTGAGAAAGAAGAAGCTTTGTATAAAGATCTGACCTGAGATTGTGTAAGCTCTGTGCCTAGATCTGTTGTCCCGGTACACAACATTCTACTTGACTTGAGGAGCTCTGTACCAAGAAAAGAGGTCAGATTTGAAGAAAAGAGGTAAGATATTTAAGCTTTGTGCTCTGATACAGGTAATAATAGTGAAAATTCATAGATCTAAAGGCTTTGTGCTTTGTAGAAGTAAGATTAGTGGAAATTTTTGTTTCTAAAGTATGGATTTCAGTATGTTTGATAGATTATGTCCTAGCTTGAAAACTAGGGCACTAATAGATGAAAGAAGGTTTGATATGAGTAGATCTGATAAGAATAGTGAAAGATATGTTATACCTATGCATAGAAAAAAATTTTGGACTAACAAATGGATGCAGTATTCTAGAAAGAATTTTTTGCAGGTTAGCTCCTATGAGCATAGCACGCAGTACAGGAAAGGCTGGAGATCACTTAAATGAAAGAGAGGATTAACTCTCTGTTACAGTTGCAGAATACCGGGACATCTTGCTAAGGAATGCCCTGGGAAAAGACCTAGTTGACTTTGTTGTAAAGCTATGGACCATGAAGTGTTGGATTTCCCTAGAATGATTACTAAGCTAGAAGGAATAAACTTGAATCAAGAAAACCCTAAGGTGGATCCAGAAATAGAAGAACCCTAGAAAGAATTAGAGAAGGTATTGTTATAGATGAAAGAAACCTTGAATGACCACCGACATGTTAGACTATAAGAGATCTTCGAAGAAAAAGAATGCATTGAAGCAAAAATAGGAGACTTCGACATTAACTGTGTTCTAGAAAAGGAAACACAGGTGAATATCATGACAGAGAGAACTTGGGAAGCTATAGGGAAGCCTGCTATGATTCCTTCATTAGGAGGAATAGGGTTATTCAAAGGAAAGTTGATAAACCCATGTGCAAGGCTTGCTCAGATACCTATGACTGGCAATGGAACTTCGACAGAAAAGACTTTGAGATTATTAAATTTATCGAGGACAGCGCCCCATTTATCATGTTATTAGGAAAACCTTGGATTGACAGAGATTGATCCAGACAAAAGGAAGAAGAAAAATTTTTGGAGCAAAAGAAGCAATAATTAAAAGATTTCATGATTAGAAGGATCGCACACTTGATCGAAGAACAACATAACAGATCGAAGCTATTTAACACTAGAGACCTGGATGTCGAAGTTGTAATAACACTAGAGGATCCACAAAATATTGAAGTACCTATCGCAGAAAAAGAAGAAGTATTATCCGAAAACCCTAGGGAAGAATCTCAACAGCGCAAAGTGACTAGGTCAAAAGAAGACAAAAATCAGAATGGAGAAAGGAATACTGAGACAAAGATCACTGGAAAGAAGGCTAGAAATCTAAGTAAAAAGAAAGCCGAGATCGATAAGTTGCAGAAGGATCCAAAGGGAACCTTGCAGAAGGAAAATTTGCAAAATTGGAACTTCGCCAGGATATCAGAATAGTGACACATGGCACTTTGCCATGGTGAAGCAATATAGCTGTTAGGGACATTATAATCATTCGAGCGACACTCTGAACGGGTAGAAAGGCATTTATGGTTCACCACCAAACCGTTGGACTATGTCATAATGGACCGAACAGAGTTAATGAAGGATTCATATCTATTTCAAGCAACCCGTTGCTGAGTTACCTATTTATCCCACCATGCCACACACTGAGAACACTTTTTCCAATTGAGAATTTGAGCCCATAGACTAAGTTGAGTTTATACAGTGATCATCGTGCTTCTGCTCTCTATCTCCTTACTATGTCTAAGATACACCCCGAACCTGAGATTGTTAACCCCAAGCGTGTATGTCGAACGAGTTGAGCGCTGCAAAAAAATTTGTTGAGGAAGTTTTGATCGACCTCATGACTAAAAGAGTCATGTCGATGTCTACAGGTATACAAGCATCATCCATGAGAGGACTGCCAACCTCTCCATCCACTGCTCACGGAGGAGGACCATCTTGACCATCTGATCAGAAGCGAGCTAAGCACAGGGATGACTTAGTGAATGCTAAACTGATCCTGACTATCTTACCCACCTATATACCACCTTTGAGCGATGTTGTAAACTGCAACAACGTACCTAGAGATTTAGAGTATGCCTTGGTCACTGCATACCTCTCGAAGGGGATACTCGCAGTGCGAGCAGACCAAGATAATATCATAGCGTTTAAGTTTAGCAACTTCAACCTTGGAGATCACAAAGTCTACAACATGTTATCCCTACATAAGTATCTGACTAGAAAAAAAGGGAAAAACTAAAAGGTAATTCCCCAATCATGGACCCATAACCTCACACATTCCACCCTACTAGACATCATGAAAATTCCCCACTTCGGAAGACACCAAGAGGTGAATGCATTTGTCAATTTGTTGTTGTCTTGTTACCATGGCGGATATTTGTGGCTAAACTATTGTATCAAAGTTGATCCGACCTTGATCTATCAGATCACGAGTTTGAGTATGCAAGGACCCAACCCACAATATTTCTATCCTGGAAAATCCATGGACAACACTCTCACACAAAGAATCAATGACACCTATGGCAATGTCGAGAAGGGCACACGAGGCTACAAGGTATCCTCTATTCAGAATCGTGCAATGCGCCTCACCTGTCATTTGATTGCAGGGGAGTTAGTACACAAGAACCGACCCACCCAAGTGACTGGTTTTGTAGTCGACCTCACAGGGAAGTTCGGGGAGGGCCTACAAATGAATTGGGCAAAGTACCTAGTGAACCAATTGGAACTTGACTGCAGAGAAGCTCAAGATCAAGGATATGAATTCCATTTCAGTTGGCTCTTGATCTTGATCACTTTCATTGCCTGGGAGATGCCAGAAGGTGTGACCTTCCCAGACATCGAGCCTTTCCAACCATTAGTTGTGAAGTTCATTACATTGTGGTACTCAAGTGACATGAATAAGAAATGGTAGTCAAATGACGTGTTCCATACATACTAAAATCAACTGAAGATATCCATACAGTCCAAGCCTCACATGACGTAGAACACTGTACACCGATTCAGGCCTTTGATGAAGTTTATCATTTATCGGAATTTCATTTATATCACAGCGCAAGCCGATGAGCACAAGAAAAAACTTCAATCCTACTATACGCTAACGAAGGAGGACTTAGAGAAGATTACTAAGGAATGGTCTGTTGACCTCCTTATTCTAGCAGACCCTACGAAGATATCCAACATCGACAGCCCAGAAACTGCGCAGGATACACCCAAACCTAACAAAACAAAGAATACTGATGAAGTACAAGATTTAAGCAGTGCCTCGGTGAAGAATGCTTCCATGTCACCAAATAAAGGAGGTTATGTTGAAGAGATAGATGGCACAAAATCTTAACAAAGGAAAGGAAAAGTAACACCGCCCAGAGATGAGGAGGACCCCTCGAAGAAAAGGAAGGTTCCCCCCCGAAACCTTCCTCCCGGAAGAGATCAAAATACCCTATAACTAAGATGCAGACCGTCATCACCTCTGATGATTTCAATTTCATTATAGCATCCCTGAATGATTCTTTGCTGGAGATAGCAAAGAAGTAAGAAGATAAGAAGGAGGAGATGAACAATAGAATTGAGGTCGAACTCCAAGGGGTGCAGTAGGAACTACAATCCAGCCGCACAGTCTCCATTGTGCCTCTGCCACTGGAAACAATGGAACTGGGAGATGAGCCAACCCAACTCCATTGGCTCGTTGATACAGTCGAAGCTCGCCTTCGACGAGCACAAGAGGAAACAATGCAAGACACCCAGGATTTGGTACAAGTATAGGGAGTACCTGTAGAACAATGTCAAGCTGTCGAACAGGAAAATAGTGCTCTCCAAGTGAAGTTCGATGAAGAAAAGGAACAACTGCAGTAAGTCAAGTAACAGTTGCTCGCCGAGCAACTCGAAGTGAAGGAAGTGGTCAAAAGAGAACTGCACTTTGTGGCTGTCATAGAAGTAAAGGAAGAGGATCAAGTCACGAAGCAAGTAGCGCAACTTGAAGAAGTGATCCAGCAACTGCAACAATGCATCAAAGACCTTGAACTATGCACTGTGCCTGAGACCCCATAGGAGGTAAAGGACCAAAGAGAAGCAACTACCAGGAGCATAGTTGAAAGGCTAAAGACCCTTACCTTAGAATGCAAGCAATTCACTGATCGAATTGCCCAGACATATGAGAAACTTACCGAGGACCTAGAGTTACAGGCACTAGAGTCACAGCTCCAGGAAGCGAAGCAGCACGCAGAAACACTACAGGCACAACTGAAAGGCTTGACAACTTTGGAGAGAATGAAAAGATCTCAAGAGCAGCGAACTGCCAAACAATAGATCCACACTATCCAAAGCAGAGTTATGGAAGAAACTTAGAGACTTTGACCTGTACAAGACAAGGATTACCAATTGTTCTTAGAGGTCGAGAGCCAAGGAGCAGGACTGGAGCAGGTTAGCACCACAATAGAACAATGCCTGGAAGGACCTGTGAATGATGCAGTCATTCAAGAGTTTGTTGAACAAGAGCTTGTAGCACAATAGTAAGTCAAAGTAGTTTGATCCAAGCTCGAAGCGTTCAAAGAAGAACTTCCTACATCAGAGTGACTCGGGACGGTTTACAGGTGAGTGTTGGGGGCTTGTTGGACCTTGACCAAGTTTTGAGGGATCTAGTCATGTTTGACCTATTTTCAGACTTCAACAACCTGTCAAATAAGGAGTGCAGGATGAAGAGGAGATCACAGATCACAACCCCTTTTCTGGGTCCTTTTTTGGTTTTTGAGATTATGTAATGGGCATTGGATGTCGGCCCATGGGTTTACCCATGTTTAGGCCTATTTTGTAATATATAAATAGATGTCTAGGCTATGTAAGAGAGAGGAGAAGGGATCTATGTGATGTGAGGCTGATAAGCTAAGTGATAAGTGCAAGTAGGGTTTGTAGATGCTCTTTGCATACTGGGAGAGACTTGCAGAGCTAGGTGCAAGGTATTGCAATAGGCTGTGAAGTGCTTTGTGCTATAATGAAAGGAAGGAGGATCTAGTGAGGTGCACAGATCTCCTGTCCTAGGCGAAGTAGGGTTTTGAGGCTTTGTGATTGTAACCGATTGAATGAAGACAATAAAGAATAAGAGTTGGTGGATGTATCCCTAGGGTGGGGGTGAACCATGTAAACACTTTGTTGATTGCTTTGTGCTTGCCTTGATGTTTTTATAACTTCTCTTGCTAAGTTCTTTGATAGAGATAGATAAATCTATTGATGCTTTGTGCTAATGATGTGTAAGAATGTTAGATCTAACCTATATGAAGGTGCTTAGTGCTTGATCTGCTAGATATAACTTGTCTATTTATGATAAAGTGCTTAAATACATTAGATTTGAGTGAATGATGCAATGCTCTGTTCTATCTACCTAGTAGTTATTGGTTGAATATTGATGAACTGTTGATGCTAAAGTGCTCTGTTAAGTACTATAATCACATATCTGTGTCCAAGCTAAGGTTGCAGACACTTGAGTTCTGCAACCACCCCTGCCTCTACCTCGAGTGAGACTTCATCTTCTTCGCAAGTTTTGCCGAAAGGGCCTGTAGTTAGGGTTTTGTTGTTGCGATGTTGTAGCATTGAACCCTGGGTCTGCCCCTGTGCCAACAACATCCACATGGTAACCATATCATCTATCATATCAACACAAGAGATATCGTAAAATGAATTAGTATCAAAGCACCGCAGAGATAGTGCATGGAGGAGGATCGAGAGTATGTGAAGAGATGGGAATGAACTTGTGGTCCTGTGGACCCATGGTGAAATATTGGAAAAATGACTAAGTACCAAGAATTGGGTGGACAAAGAAGTCTCAAGAAATAACTAAGTGTTAGTATCGATCGGACAAGGAGGTAGAGATGAAGTGAATTGAGGATGAACCTGCAGACCCACAAAACGATAGTAAGAAGCTTGAAAATGAATAAGAATCGAGAAGTCACAAAGATAGTGAGTAGTGGAGAATCAGAAGTATGTGAACCTACAGACTCGCAAACTTGTGGTGAAATCTTGAAAAATTACTAAGTGTTGATATATCATAGAGAAATTAAGAATTGGAGGTATGTAAAGAAATTAGCATGAACCCATGGTAAGAAGGTCGAGAAATGGATAAGTATGAGGAACAAATTGACGACCCGAGAGGGTGCCACATGTCACAAATCAACATCTCAGGAGGGTGCCATATGTTACGGATTAGACGAACCAGAAGATGACAGATCGATGGTCGTGGCTACCCAGAGACCTAATCCTATGGTAGTTGTAAGTTGAAGGCTTGAGATGTATGAAACTTGGAACAAATATGGAGGTTGAATCTTGATGAGAGTTGACAACTCATAATGCCTCGTAGACCCATGGAGAAACACTTAGAAAAATTTTCTAAGGTGAAGGTACATTCTAGAGGTCGTGGAAGTATGAAAAGATAAGCCTTAAACCCACGGTCAAAGGATTGGAAATGCATCTAAGTATGGGTACAAAATGAGTGTGGAAGAACTTGAGGGTGAAATTTGGAGGTTGCATGGGTGTGAATAAATGTGGCTTAGATCCACAAGCCCATGGTGAGATTGATCGACAGTCAAGATCAATTCTAATATAACGACTGTTGTGCATTGTGGTTGCATTGTGTATTTTGATGGGTAGAGAACAAATTAACTACCATGATTGATTCGAGAAGAATATCCGACAGTTGTGTGTCATGACTGCATATTTTTTTCTTGAAGAAAGTTAAGAAGATTAATGGTCGAGATCAAATTAAGGACATATTGGATGATTGTTGAGCATCGAGGGTGTATTGTGTGACAATGAATAAAGTTGGTGGATGGGATTGATCTTACGGTAGATGTACGTTGAGCTTATTCTTGAACAAATAAAACGTAGAAAAGAAGGGACATTGGACATGCTGATGGAGCCTGGTTTTGTGGAGATCTAGAGTCAACTCTGTATTCCTTGAATATGTGGAAAAATATTTGGGGTGTATATTTCATATAATATTCATGATCTTGTGAATTTTTATGTGTGAAAGTGTGGATATGTAACGAAGAATCCAATTTCATGGAAACGAAGCTGAGAAGAGTTTTAGAAACAATGAAAGAGGAACATCTCAGGGTGGAAGGGTGGTGCAAGGAGAGTATTTTTTTCTTAATATTCTTAACAGGTTTGTGTCTGGAATATTGGTGTCTGCAGACTGTAAGTTGGTGCTTACAATGAATATTAGTTCCTTCAACAAATTAACAGGTTGGTGTCTGGCATATTGGTGTGTGTTGATTGTAAGTTAGTGCTTACAAAGAGGATTGGTGTCCTCATACTTGTAACAAGTTGGTTCCTACAAAAATTATTGTTGAGTTGGTGATCAAGAGAGGATATTGGTGACTCTTTTAGGTTGGTTCTTGCAAGTTTTGTAACTATGGGTTGGTGCCTACATGATTTTGAAAAAGAATTATTTTTTAGTTTTATCCCATTTTGGTGTCCACATAAAATAACTATGTACTATGATTATGTTGACATGGTTAATTACCTGCATTGTAAATTATAATCTCTGGAATGTTTAATGAAAGTTGAAAATATTTTAATATAGTTAAAATTGTCCAATACTAATTCACCACCCTCTCAGTATTCATGCATATTCCAATAATTGGTATAAGAGCAAGGTTCCTTTAGAAAAAATGTAACTATTGGAAAGAAGATCCCTATGACACACATGTACAACTAGGAAATAACTTCCAGAAACAAGTCTCCATTATTTGATGGATTAAATTATGCATTATGGAGCATCAAAATGAGACTGTATCTACAGTAATTGGGATATGATGTCGTGAAGTCATTCAAAATGGGTACACTTCCCCTGAAAGTGAACTTTATGATGTAGCTGCTAATAATCTCAATGAAAGTAACTCCACAACCATGAATGCTATTATGGATGTATTAGAAAGATCATAATTTACTAAATTCATGCATTGTGCATCATCAAAGAAATATGGGATAATTTGCAGAACACATATGAATGAAATGCTAAATTCAAGAAGGCAAAACTACAAACTCATAGGGGAAAATTTGAAACTCTCAGGATGAGAAAAGATGAATATATAACAACCTATCTTCTGCATGTGGATAAGATTGTTAACACTATCAAAGTATTGGGTGAAACCATAGATGAAAATTGTGTTTTACAAAAGGTTCTTAGGACACTTCCTTCAATATTTGACCCGAAAATATCTACCATTGAAGAAATGAAGGATTTAGATAGTCTAACAATCAATGAATTACATGGAATATTTACAACCTATGAAAGGAGAACTATGCAGGAAAATCCCTCAAAGCATGAGGAAAAATTCAAAGCATCAAAAGGGACAAGCCCAAAGGTACAATGAACATATGACTCCTCTAAAGAATCAGATACAGAGGAAGAAAACTTTGTCGAGAGGCTCAAGAAATAAATTGGAAAATACAAAGGTAATCTCCCTTTTAAATGCTTTGATTTTGGTAAAGTAGGATATTTTTCTGCCAAGTTCCCTTACAAAAGGGACTCAAATTGTAGGAAAAACAAATATCACTATATAAGTGAAAAAAATGAAGAGAAAAGGAAGAATTATAGGAAAAAGAAAAATATGTATGCTTATGATGAAGGCAAGTCATCTGATGAAGAATAAAACAACATAGAAGATGTTTTATTCATGGCCATCAATGAATTCTCTGATGATGAAACCTCAAAACATGAAGACCCTGATGAGGAAGGAGAGGTTAATATTGAAGGTGAACTAATTTGTTCTCTAAGTGAACTCGAAAAGCTCCGAAAGAAAAATGAATCTCTTAAGGAACAATCAAGAAAATCAAAAGTAGAATGTCATGAACCAAATAGTGAAACTAAGAATATTGGTCTAAAAGTACAATTATAAGAAGCAAAAAGAATTGAAGAAATATTGGCAAGTAAGCTCAAAGAAATGGAGAATATTTTCCATCAAAGAGAGATTGAAATTGTTTTCCTAAGAAAAGAATTAGATAAGGCGGTCACCCAATTGAACATAAATATGAGGTTTGAAAAGAGTTCAATGGTCCTAGAAGACATTCTAAATGTCCAAAGGTCACCATTTGATAGAAAAATACTGGTCTTGACTACATCAACAGTAAGAAAAATACCAATTTTGAAAAAGGTGAGAAGGCTCAAAGTTATGCAAATGTACTCAGGATCTCCAATCATAGTGGGAACACTATAAAAAATGAAGCAGAAAACAAACAAAAAAGGAATATTAGTAGAAGATCACTTATCTTCCCAACAGATTCGAATTTGAAAATGTTTCTCCACCCAGAAGACCTTCCACCACGCGAAGTGCTTACAATGTTGCCAAGGATGATTATTTGAACAATAGAGCATCTCAAAGGTTTAGCAACATAAATGCTCCATCAATAAGACCTCCTACAACAAGGCATCAAAATCTGTTTCTTTGTAACTGTGTTTCTTGTCATAATTTTTGGCATAAAGCCATTAACTACAGGTCCAATACAAGATACAACTATATGAAAAGTAGAAACATATACAAGACTACTAGAAATGACTATATAAGAAACAAAACAATTCAAGAGTTTGTGGGCATAAATTATAATCCTTTTGCTCCAATTATGAACTCCAAGGTTGAGTGTTACAAATGAAAAAACTTTGGCCACAAAGAACATGAGTGCAGAAGCAGAATGGAATCCACAAGACAAAACATGAATGAGAAAGAAAACAAAAGAGTATGGAAAGAAAAACAGATCAACAAAAAGGGGAAGAAAACAATCTAGCTCTATATGCTTGAAGAAACACAAGCCAATGGTATATTGACAGTGGATGCTCCAAGCACATGACAACAGATCATAACAGGTTTTTAACTCTTGATAAGACAAAAGGAGACAACATCATGTTTGGAAATGATAATTCTGCCAAAATAATTGGAAAATGAACAGACGGTCTTGAAAGTGAGAAAGCCAAAGCAGAAAATGTGTTGTTGACTGAAGATATGAAACACAATCTTCTTAGTATCAATCAAATATTTGATCAAGAATAGATTCTTGATTTTGACTCTAAAAAATGTGAAATAATAAGTGAAAAATATGGTATACCGGTAGCTACAACACTCAGGACTCCTAAAAACATATACATTTTAAATGCGGTATAAGGAGATAAATGTTGCATGGGAAAAATAGATCAAATTTGGCTTTGGCACAAGAGAATGGGACATACAAATTTTGATAATTTGGTAAAAATCAACAAAATGCAGGCTGTAAGGGATCTACCCTTAATTGCAAAACCTTCAAATCCCATTTGCAAATATTGCCAACATGGAAAGAAGACCAGAGTCACCTTCAAAAAAAAGGAGCATTCAACGTCAAAGCCTCTACAACTCATTCATATTGATCGGTGTGGACCAACTAGAACCAAAATCTTACAAGGTGAGCACTACTTTATGCTACTTATAGATGACAACACTAGAATGACATGGATTGTTTTTCTAAATAAAAAATTACAATCAAACAATGGAGGCGAGTTTACCTCAAATGAATTTGAGAAATTCGGTGAGATGCATGGACTCAAAAGAAAATTTTCAATAGCCAGGACACCACAACAAAATGGTCTGGCAGAAAGAAAAAATAGGATTGTGCAAGAAATGGCAAGAACTATGTTAAATGACTCCAAACTATTAGATATTTTTGGAGAGAAGTAGTACATGTCATTGTTCATATTCTAAACAAAACTTGGCTTATAACAAATCATGATAAAACACCATATGAAATGTGGAAAGGCATACCTGCAACAGTTATTTATCTCAAAGTATTTGGGAGTAAATGTTACATAAAGAGAAGTTAAGAGAATTTGGGTAAATTTGATTACAAAAGATATGAAGGACTCTTTTTAGGTTACTCATCTGATAGTAAATCCTATAAATACTACAATCTAAGGTTGGACAATATAGTAATGAGCACAAATCTGAAGGTAGATGGTGAAAAGTGACATGTTACAAACCATATTCCAGGATGAAGAGAAGATGATGAATATCTGCAAGAAGGACAACCTGAAGAGGAACAAGAAGAATATGAAGTATCAGAGGAAGAAAAACAAGAAGAAGAACAACAAGAAAAGAAGTATCAATAAATATAAGAAGAATATGAAACATAAAGACATGACACAAAAACTCATTCAAGGTAAAGCCAAATTCTTGGCGATGGGAGTGCAGAACCACAAACAAGGAGAAGAATAAACAATCATTATTACTCTTTTCAATCATTATTGCAGTTGATTTATCCATGATGATGGGTGGAGTGTCCACTTGAAGCGTCAGACATTTCAAAAACTCATAGATAGTTAATCCAAAAGATGCACACATAGTTATGGCCAATTGTGAAAACATACACACTAAAATAAACAATAAAGTAAATGTTTCCTTACTATCTACAATATAATGTCATAACTTTGAAGAAGCCAATCAAGATGAACATTGGATCAATACCATGAATGGTGAATTGGACCAAATTGAAAAGAATCAAAACTGGGATGTTTTTCCTAGACCCAAGGATAAAAATGTAATAGGCACTAAATGGGTTTTCAGAAATAATCAAAATGAAAATGGGTAGGTAGTAAGAAACAAACTAATATTAGTATGCAAGGGATATGCTCCAATTGAAGGAGCATGATCTTGAGTAGTATGTAACCACAATGGTGGAGGAACCCACCTCTAATTCAGGGAGAGTGGCCTTCATGAAGACTCAAGCTTAGGCCAAGCATATTATCTTTGACTCAATAAAAGATAGTATAATGCCAACGATAACTTCGTTAATGACTAGCAAGGACTGTATGGATACCTTGGTGAATCTGTATTAGAAATAGGCACCAAGTCAGAAGAGGGCACTTATGCACAATCTTGAGTATTTGAAGATGGATAAAGGGGAATTAGTAGCATCTTTTTGTTTCGGGATATCCTAGATCAAAGATCAACTCTTGGTCACTAGTGTCACAATGGATGATGATGATTTAGTGCAGGCCATATTTGACGGTATTCTTTCTTCATGGGATAATTTCCTATCCAGTGTAAGTGGGAGAGAGATTCAACCCACATTTGAGAGGTTATGGCATGATTTCCTCCAAGAGGAGAGTCGCACTGCTACGAGGAGTGAGCCAACCCAAGAGGAGCATTCAACATTAACATCAAGATTCAAGGGAAAGACAAGAGTCACTTTCTAAAAAGGCTCTCAGAGGAAGTAAAAAACCAAAGGTATGTTCAAAGGAAAGAGTATTGATACATATAAGATTAAATGCTTTAGTTGCAATAAATTGGGTCATTTTTCTAAATATTGCTAGTATATGAAGAAAAATCCAAGGAAAGGGAAACATCATACCTCAACTATTGAGAATGATGAATCCAAAAGAAAACAAAAAAGTCCTTCTAATGAAAAAGAAACTAGAAAAGAATATTACTTGGTTTCTTCTTTATCCGGTAAAATTTTCATAGGGTCGAAAACTTGGTTAGTAGACAGTGGTGCATCAAAGCACATGACAGGGTACAAGTAGATCCTCTCAGATTTCAAAGAAAAATATTTTGCAGAGCAAGTTGAGCTTGGGGATGGAAAATGTTACAAGATAGAGGGAGTAGGCTATATCTCCTTCAGATTGGAATGTGGGGCTAGGATTCATGTTGATGAAATATTATATGTTCCAGGGTTCAAGAATAATCTACTATTAGTTGCAACCCTTGAGGACAAGGTATATTGGGTGATCTTCAAGGACATGAAGCTACTTCTGTGGGATAAAGGTAGCCACTTGAGTAAAACAAAACCTATTGGCTATTGCAGAGGAGAATTGTACGTTGTGACAAGACAGTCAGCTCAGGCATTAGCTCATGATGTGACCATATCCAATGAGTTGTGGAGTAGAAGACTTGAACATATTCATTTCAAAGAACTTCCAGATTTGCAAAATATGAAAATGTTGGATCTATTTTCTTAAAGTAAAAAGTGACACATTTGATAAGTTCAAAGAGTATAAAACCTTTATTGAAAAGAAGATAAGGAAACACATCAGAACCCTTAGAAAAAACAATGGAAGAGAGTTTGAATCTCTCCATTTTGAGGGTTTATATAAGGAAGCATGAATCAAGAGACAATCGACTGTGCCATATAACCCTCAAAAAAATGGTTTTGTTGAGAGGAAAAACAAGACAATCTGTGAGGCAAGGAAATCCATGATGATTGACTGGGATCTGCCAAATTATTTATGGGAAAAAGATACCTCCACTGCCATGTATATTCAGAACAAGTGTCAACATGCTATCTTTAAGGACAAGACTCCTGAAGAGGTATTCTTGAGGATCAAACCTGAAGTAGGGAATCTATGGATATTTGGATGTCTTGTATATATGCATGTCCCTAAGGAAAAGAGGACAAAGATGGAACCCTCGGGAAATAAAGGGGTTTTTTTGGTGTACAATGAGAACTCAAAGGATTACATGATATATGTACCAGGTCAGAAGCAGATAGAGGTAAGTAGGGATGTGACTTTCTGTAACACCTTGTTTCCCCCAGCTTGTAAATATAACTGGACTGGCCAAGAACTATGGAAAACTCATGAATATGAATATGTGATGTAAATGGACCTTGAGGAAAAGGTCAATGAATGTGAATAACATTTTGAATTTATTGCAGGACTGCTGAGAGGGGATGTGCAGAAAAGAGACCACGATGGCAGTGGAAGGCACCTGAAAAGGTGGCGTTAACTTCCACCATGAATTAATACCATATTTGGACTCCACTGGCCCGGAGAACCAAAAGCGGCTCACTGGCCCCAAATTTAATGTCTCGCAGGCTAGTAGGCAGACGACTTGATGAGGGATGGGATGGTGAACTGCCCATCTCTAGAGCCGTCAAGCCTGATCGGCACGAGGGTAATCGTGCCACACCCGACCCCACAAGAGGATAAGGCATATGGCAGAAGCGATTGGGAGGGAAGATGCGAGGGGAACTCTGGCATTACGCAGAGTGAGTGATAGCAGGGAGGAAGGATTGCAACCTTCGCTCTTGGTCACTGGCAGACAGAGAGACGCAGTCTCAGAGCATCATGGTCTCAACTCGGGGGTGGCTAGTGGTAAATCCGTTTGGAGTCGCTACACCTACGGTTGGGTAGAAACGAGCACCCCTCTCAGTTGTTTCACCCACTTCTGGTGTTATTCTGATAAGTGTTTTACATATTGCATCTTGAAATTCATATACTGATATATATATATATATATATATATATATATATATATATATATATATGCTCATAAAACTGTGACATTGTGAACGATTTCAGTGTAAGAATGTCTGTGCAGTGTTTGATAAGAATAAATAGATATATTCTTATGACAGAGGAAACCATGCATGACTTACGTTGATAAATGAATCTAATTATGCCTAGGTTGAACTAAGTTAGGCTTCCAGCTTGTTCTCGGGAAGCTATTTACCTTTGTCTGTTTCCAGGAAGGCCCGAGAATAGGACTCTTCACAGAGATTCCCTTCTTGGAAAGGTTTTCCAAGAACCTGGAAAAGGGACTTGAATGGGAAAGCCTTAAAAATCCCTGTACGAGGAGGAATGACCCTCTTAAGGTTTCGAGATAGCAGTATAGGGATAAGTAACAAATCGACGAACGAGATCTCGTCAGACAACCCATAGCCATTCACGACCGTTAGATTGATGAAGGTAACAAGGGCATTACATACCTTGCCCCTTTTTCCCTCTATCTTCGTGAACAATGAGGAAATCGGGATCGTAGCTCCCAAGGCCCAGGAGAACATTTGAACCATTGATCTTTCCACATCCACGAAGTAGTGGAAGAATGCACAAGTTGGGACAATTTGAGCCGTTGGATCTCATTTAGAAATCCTGTCAGTCGTTGGATCGGGTTAAGATGCTCAGAGTTTAGTCTCTGGAGTGTGCACGAGAAGAATGGATCTAGGTCGTTAGATCTTGGCCCATTTACCCGTCAGCCGTCAGATCAGATAGGAGGTGCACAGGGTTTAACCCTTCTCACACCAGGCAGATGTCCCGACCTTCATTGGGATATCGACATTCGGGAAATCGGAGTTCCTGAGGTCGAAGGAATTGGGACATCACAAGTCTCGAAATCTCGGAGAGATCAGAACCGTCCATCTTGAGGAGGACGCGTGGCAACAATCGGCGCCATCGGGGAAAGGCCCGACAGAAAGTTGTTGATCGGTGTTTTGGTCATCGGGGTATCGGGGATCCTGGTGACAAAGTCTTTATGCATTTTGGAATCATGAACCGCGAAACTTCGATAAGTGGGAGCTAGCTGTCAGCTAGTCAGGATTCGGAGAATCGGGAATCACGGGGATGAGAAGTCCATACATTGTGAAACTCCGAAGTCCAAAACCCTGATGAGAGGTAAGGTTGTGGTCACGGGGACATTGGTCACGTGGACTAAAGACTTACCCCGGAAGGTTAAGGCAGCAAAGGAGCGTGTCGGGAATCGGGGATCAGTGAACCAAGTTGTTGGGACATCACGAGTGTCAAAACCTTGATAGGAGGAATCCTGACAGAAGTATATGGCTGCAGTCATACGAGAGGTGGTCGCATGGACCAGGGCTTATCCCGAAGGGATAACACGTGAAAGGCGCGTCGGGATTCGAGGGATCACAAATCCTGAGGACGTGTGAATTTTGACATGAGAAAGTCCGAAACCCCGATGAGGAAGCATGGCTACGGTCATATAGAGGGAGGTTGTATGGACCCAAGAGACTAGCCCAAGGGGACTAGTGGAAGTTAGAGCGCATCGGGATTCGGGAATCGCGGATCCTGGGGAAAAGTGCATTTTGGCACTTGAAAGTCTGAAACCCCGATAGGAGGATATAAGGTTGCGGTCTTATGAGAGCGGTCATATGGACTAGAAGGCATAGCTAGGAGGGGCTAAGGCCGGAAGAAAGCTTATCGAAGATTCGGGAGCTCCGTGATCGAGAGTCCATATTTTCGTGACGGTAAACCCCGATGAACGGAAGAGATTCTGTAAGAGGATCTCAGGGTCTGTAATGACCGTTAGATGTGGAAACAAGACGTTAACTTAAGCCAAGATGTGGTTATGCTTTAGGATAAGCAGCAAGTAGATCTAGATGACCAAAGTCCACCCGCCTAGATCTACGGCTGAGGATGCATTCCAGAGCCCCCTTGCCATTCTACCTTTAACGGGGGGGGGTCCGGAATTGGACTCACAACTCTCGAATGGTTGAGCTTACTTCATTGTGATCAACGGCTCCC
>SNQJ01S0001951.1:53367-109663 GCA_010110895.2 Picea sitchensis | reverse complement strand
TGGGATTTAACAAGACTCTAACTTTGTTCTAAATGTCACTACAACATTCTAGGACAAGAAGAGAAGTAAGAAGATGGGAAAACACATTATACACCATAGGTGACACAACTTGAGGCAACAAGAGTGTCAAGATAAGGAATATCGATCATGTCATTGTTTAGATGGCCTCCCTAATTTGAACTATTGAACACTTAGAATATCTTTCTCGAGAATATCTTTCTCTAATGAATGTACTTTTGATGCCCTCTCTATTCCAGAGGTATGCACACAAGGCACTAGTTTCAACTAGTGCTAATATATTATCAATGAATTTGTGGGTGCAATGACGAAAGCTCATGATACTAGTTATGCTTTTTGATATGGATATATTATGGTGGTGTTTTCCATGTTACATTGCAAGCCCCTAGTGGGTTATAATACCCTTTCTCATGAGAGCAAGGACTTCATATCCACAACTTTTTCACCTCGAAGAGTTAGGAATGAGATGAATAATGTGGCCTTCAATGGGAAATGTTTCACAATGTGATACAACACTATGGTGGTATATATTTTACTATAAATGAGAAACAAAACATGAAATAATTACAATACACAAAATGACAAATCCTAGATTTCACATAAGTAATATTATATGTGTGTGTGTGTGTGTGTTGAGGCTAAGTGGGACTTAACAAGACTCTGTCACTCTAGTCCAAATGTCACCACAACATTCTAAGACAAGAAGAGAGGTGAGAAGATAGGGGAAAACACATTATATACCAAAGGTGACACAACTTGAGGCAACATGGGTGCCAAGATAAAGAATATGAACAATCTCGTTGTCAAGATGGCCTCCCCAAATTTGAACTACTGAATAATGAGAATATCTTTCTCTAGGGAATGTACTTTAGACACCCTCTCCATTGTAGAGGAATGCATGCAAGGCACTAGGCTTAACCAATGATAGTATATTATCAATGAATTTGTGGATGCAATTAGGGGTGCCCAAGACATTGGTTGTGCCTTTCGATATAGATATATTATTGTGGTGTTTTCCATGATACATTGGAAGCCCCTATTTGGTCACAATACCCTTTCTTATGAGAGAAAGGACTTAACACCCACAAGTTTTTTACCTCAAAGAGTTAGGAACAAGATGAATAATGTGGCCTTCAATGGGTAATGCTTTGTAGTGTGGTACAACACTATGGTTGTGGTGATTAAATATGCCATTATAATCCAAAAATATCTTATTGGCCATTATGATTCCACCCTCATATTTAGAATGGACTATGGTTATTAGTATATATTACCCAAGATGTTTGTAGGTGATTGAGTTGAAATTTCACATCTTCCCTTCATGTTACTAGGTAATGTTATCGTATGGGAGATCTCTACATAGTTAGGAATCAAGAAATGAGAAGTTTCAAATGAATTATTTTTTAGTTTATGAAGGAAGACGGTCACAATGGTAACTTAAAGGGTTGAATGAAGCTATTTCTACAGAAGAGACACCTACAACCCAAGTGTCGAAAACAGGTAAACAGATGGCCCTTTGAGATACCAACAATTTGAATAAAGATGATGAGCTAGGGTCTGAGGGTACTTCCATCATTATTGAAAACTTGCCTCAAGTGTTATAAAATCTTGTTCTAGAGATGTTGTTTATACAAGTTGAGGGTCTGATGTGAAGCTCAGAAGCATTTTTTATTACATAGTAGGAGGAGCCATCGCTAAAAATCCATGAACACGTCAATCTTTAAGTGATAAACCATCAAGTATCCTAGAGAGAAGCCCCCCAAAACCCTAGCGGTCGCATCACTAAGTGGTGCAATCCTAGGAACTTTCCTCGACTATTGTGACATTCAAGGATGTTATGGGTGTTAAATCCTCAACCAAAACCTGTGCCACCCTCCCTACCATACAACCTACTTTTGTGCCCAATATGAAGAAAGTTGTTAGGCCTCCAAAAAACTGTAATATTATAGATGATTATGAGCTATCCTTCTTGGATAGCGATACTATAGTTGAGTTGGAAGTGCATGAGCCCTTCCTGTAGTAGAGAAGGCCACTATTCATAGGAAACCATGATCAGTGCTAGTCGAACTCCAGTGGAGCTTGCTTGTAAGTCAACCATCCATATATAACAAGGTCTCACTATTTTTGGTGTAGGATATGATGAGGACCCAAATAGAGGAAAAGAAAGGAAAGGGACCCTTCAGTTTCCTTTACTAAGGATCCTAAGAAACCTAGATAATGATGAAGATATGTAGGATGCAGATCAAGCCCAATGTACTACACTAGCAACCTTAGCAAGTGGTTGCATTCATGTAACTCAATGAAACTCTAGTAATCTTAGAGATAAAGTATATTGTTGCATCACTACTTTGACTAGGTCATGGCATTTCCATGATGTGCATTAACTTCCTCTCTTAACATCTTTAATATGGTAAGAAGATGCTTATAATCTTGCATCAAAAGTTTGATGTTTCTAGTTCATCAAAGTAGACTCTCAAGAAAGCGCAAACACACAACCTTACAATTGGTAGATGTTATAAGGTCTAAAGATCCATAATTTGATAGTTTCATCAAGCACTCTGCGAATAGTGTCAACCCTCTTATGTGGATGAACTCCTTAGTGCCTCTGCATTTGCAATCACCATCTCTTGTAGATGTTCACCAAGTTCTATTG
Source organism: Picea sitchensis (assembly GCA_010110895.2). Taxonomy (NCBI): domain Eukaryota; kingdom Viridiplantae; phylum Streptophyta; class Pinopsida; order Pinales; family Pinaceae; genus Picea; species Picea sitchensis. Next base: position 106,992 of record SNQJ01S0001951.1, on the reverse strand, counting down.
CAGGACTTTTTGCAAAGCTTCTGAGCCACAAATGAAGAGATCAACCATTTCCTATTAAAGGAAGAACATGAAGACTCGTAATTCCATGAACAAAACCAATATTTTCAAGTTTAGTTGGACAAAACATTAGAGACAGAAACATGTTTCATCATGATAATAACACTTTATTGGATGAACTTAAAGTAGTCCCCCAACAGTGCTTTACACAAATGTGGCATGTGACCTAGGATAATGATCCTAATATTGAGGATCATCGCTCACAATGAGAAACCTTCCACTTTCATCAAGAAGTTCCATACTTATTTAATGCATATTAAGGAGTAAAAGGGAAACTTGCAGCTACAATGAGATGCTAAATTCTACTATGGACATTTCAATACTAAAGAATCCACGAGACAAATAGACCCGGTACTACTAATTCAATTTGAACATTCTAAAGCACAATTCCAAGTTGCAATAGAATAGACCAAGGTCATGCATTCCACTAACCAAAATTGGTTGAATATCATAAGTATCTTGGACCAACGTGCATATGATTTCCAAGTCTAAATCCAAAATTTTTAGCAATACAATGAACTATGATAATTTATTTTGAGCAAAGGGCCAATACTGAAGAAGAAATCTAGAGAATAGATAAATAACTAGAGTATTTATATTAGGGTTCTAGGGAGACACATTACAAGTTTTATAGTGTAGGATAGTCATGTTGAGATGCTATTAGGTAGTGTAAAAACTGACTCATCATCATTGAGGTTGAATGTGCCACAATGTAGAGGATGAGACCAACTAAACTACACCAAAATTAAGGTCACGATTTCGTAATTGGGGTTAATTTTCTTTTGTCTAAATGGTTTGCCAAGTTATAATAATTTAAACAATTCAAATTGTAAGCATTGGAGATCAGCCCAAAGTTGGCCCCTTCCTTTGAAGGGGAATAACAAGACATGAGTTTGAGTGGTGAGAAGTTGGAGTATAAAGAAGAGACTAGTCAGAGAGGGTGCGACAACATGTGTGGTTGGGACTTGTTTCCCCCTTCCTTTTTGAATAACGAAATGGTGGTGCAAGTAAGGGAGTGGTCATGATATCGATAGGAATGAACTTCAAGTCACATTACATGGTTTTGGAAACATTGATTCCACTTTGTAGGTGAAGTAAATGTAAAAGTAGTTGGAGGGGCAGGAAATAGGTCTTAAGGAATGTGATCCCTAGGTTGAAGATGAGAATTGTGGAGTGAATGCACATGATTCATGTTAGGAAGGAATGGGTAATGAATGATAATGGACACCATATATGAAATGAATGAATATGTTTTTGTATCTCTCTCCCTACCTAAGGGAATTTGGTATAAATGTAGAATTTGTAGCCATAAATCAAGTTGGTTGGATATTCTTTGTTATAAATTTACCATGTTGTTAATTTTGGGTGATTCATAAGTATAGTATGTATTTTGCATTCTATGAAGTAGGTTGTTGAGGTGGTAATATGATGTATTGGTAATTTCTAGAGTAATTATGTATTTATTTTGTATAAAATCTAACATAATGACATCCCCTTTTAAAATCCAATTTTGTGTATGCTTTACATAAATGAAATTTACGTTTCATTGGTTTTATCTTATGTTATGATGAATGAAATTACATGGATTGATGGTTTGTTTCCACAAGACCTTCACTCAATTAACCTATGACATAGCATGTGCATTTGTGGGATATTAAAGAATACCCCTAATTTCACTAGATATTAAAAAATACCTCCCAAAATCTTTTTGTTGAACCCCCATCCCAATATATATTTCCAATAAAGGAAACCCCTTTACTAGATATCCTCTATTTTTAATAGATACCCCTCTTTATACACCCCAATACCTATAAACCCCCCGTACCTCACATCCCCAATACCTACAATATATTGAATTTATTTTCACAATTTAAAACCCTCCTTTATGAATGAATGTCATAAGATATTTGTCAACAAGCTGAAGCCCCTAATGTTTATGTCATGGTGGACTAGAGTAGATGAAGGTAATTGTGAGTGTGATGAATGGTAGAACACATATAGTTGTGCCCTTATTCATTTACAGACTTACACAATCATAAGTCTCGACAACACACCTTGAGTGAGACCTTCCTTGTAACAAGAGATTGATATGCCCATGCTAGATTACATAGTCATTGTTAGACAACCATATGGACCCTAGTTTCCATCTTGACACAACAAAGAGAATCTCAAGAAGAACGAAAGGAAGTATAAATTTTGACACAAACAACACATGAATGATCATAAATTTCATGATGGGGACAAGGTTTGGTTGTATCTAAGTTAAGGGTGGATCTAAGGGGAAAAAATATTGAATTCATTGAGATATATACTATTTGAAATAATTGAATACATTAGTGATAATTAATTCATAGTGAATTTTCCTCCATATCTGCAAATATATTTGTTTCCAAATATATAGAATTTAATCTTGTTGGAATCTCCCTTGTTGAATAGAGAAAAATACAAAAAAGTTCATCCCACAATTGAGGATTTTGCACCAACTATGCTTGTATAGATAGAGGAAGATAATATATTGAAAAAGAAGGTTTGATATATTCAAAGAGGAAATATTGAATTATGATAGATTGGGGTCAAAGGTCAATCACAAAAGAAATAAAAATAGTATGAGAGTGGAAAAGATTCAAAAGTGTTTCCTCATATCTCATTAGTATATTTTGATGACCAAAAGAATCCAACTGGGGTTGTGTGATCCAAAATGGATCATTGATAGGAAAAAATGGTTTGGATCGAAATATTGAAGGTTTGAATTGACCAGGGAAATTTAATACAAAGGCAATAATCCCAAGGAATTGACTTGGTAAGGGAGAACAATGAACTAGGTTATATTGCTTTTTTGTGAGAATGAGTGTTGATTTAAGAGAAAGAAATTTTCTAACAATATAACCCTAGTAAAATTGGAATATCAAATGAACATGAAGAGGAACTAAGACCCAACAAGTGCTTGGGGAAGATATCACTATATTCTCCTACCCACGGGAAACAAAGGAACAACCCATCATATGATGTTGTGCACATTGGGATCTAGTTGTGTAGTTGTCAATATTGGTTGAATAAAACCATAGTCATCTATAAACCAAAATCACAAAAATAATGTGGACCACGGTGTATCACAACATCCCGATCAATGAAATATATCCCTAGAGTTCAATGTAAAGTTGATTTCCAACTAACACATTCCTTAGCCAAGAGCAATATAAAATTGATTGGATTCATCATTTTGGGTGACTTACTCCACCTATCAACTGAAATACTAGGGGTTCCTACTAGAGTTAATCAACATGGCATGAAGGATACAAGGGAACTTAGTCACACAAGTGGAAACTATTATCAAGGAATATTGCATCTTCCTCATTGACTCCATATGAATAAACATGGCTATAGCATTACAAAATACCATAATAAATTCTTTGCAATCATTTGACTTTCCACCTACCGTAAAGGGGACTATAAAAGGAACATTTGCAGGGGAAGATTGGGTTCATTTGAGGGATGGTTGTTGGATATTTCAACACAATTCTTGATGGTGAAGAATATCATATCAACTAAATTTTAGGAGGAAGTTGTAATAGATTGAATGGGATGGAATATAGGATATAACTCACTTTGTAGTCATTAAAGTTATAACTAATAAGTAGAAGCAAATTGATCCCTTTGTAATATATAAGTCTCACCTTGATAATAGTAAGAGTCAAGCAATCCATTTCAAGCTAGAGCTTTTACAAGTTAGGTAAATTTATCTAGGACAAATATTTGTGTCCTTGTGTTCATGATATTATGAAATCCTTGCATTAATTGTTTTGTTAAGAATTCATTGTCATTTAAATTACACAACCAAATTAAGCATAGAGAACAAGGAACTAATTAAATATGTCTAGGATTTGTGTTGGTGAGTTAAATTTACCATACAATGGTTGATTATGGTTACTTCTACCTTTTTATTACAAATCTTAGTGCAAGTAAAGAAGTTGTAAGTGGAGGTGGAACACCTCCATTATATGTTAGATTATAAGGGTGGCCCCTCTTTCTCTATGTGTATGAATCCATTCAACCCCTCAAGATTTTCCTCTATAGGTTCCCAGAGAGGTGGTAGTAGGACCTATCACCCGAGTGGTAGAAAGGAAAGCCAAAGAGTCAACCATGGGAGGATTTGGCTAGCATCATCACCTCATAATGACTAGCACATTTAAACTTTGGTATGTATCTAGTTTTGAATGGTACAATCTCCTCGAGTCTCCCATATATGGGTTGGAACATGTGCAACTAGTTAATGTTAATCCCCTTGTTTTTAGATAGGACCTGCCTGAAATGACCATGAACAACCTCCTCATGCTACTTCCATGGTCGCTTCTTTGTGTTATTTGATTGACCTATTTTTTTGTCCTTGATGTTCTATTTATTTGTTTTCTAGATAAATTTCCATGTGATAGTATCTTTGTGGGTGTTTTTCCCTATGCCAACACACACTTTTTATTTATTTTTTGCATTATGCTTGTGGATGCTTCAAGCAAAACCCAAGTATCATTTATAGTGATAAATATTACATATTAAATCACAAAAACAATTTTAAATCAATTTTGATTAATTTTCTAAATCAATTTGTTTGATTATATCCTCTATTAAATCATGAAAATGATTCTAAATTTTTATATGAAATATTTAAAAAAAGATTAAAAACACCTTCATTGATCCAGATTGGATCATTATATTATGTTTCATCTATCTCGATGCTTTCAGAGTGGAAAACATTGGAGGAATCGCTTGAAAATGTGTTGTCGTTGATGTTAAAAGAAAATTATGTACTGTATGTCTCCATGTGTGCATGAATATTAGGGATAAGTATTTGTATGCGAACATGACCATGCAATAAATTGAGGAATAAGAAACTTTGTGCACGAATATTAGTCTCTATATGAGAAATCGAAGAATAGAGATTTGGCATAGAAGAATAAATGAATGATCTAGATTTATGAGTGGAATGAAATGAAACACAGATATATAACATTAACACACAGACATAGAAGAATAATAGAGATACAGTCAAACTTAACTTCTATTCAATAAAGAAATCTGTTGAAACTATAAAATGAAGAATGAAACAATATTGCTCGAATGGTGGTAGCTAATCTCTGAGAAGATATGTGGCGGCTACGCACATTCACCTAAGCACATTATAATTTATAATGAGGTGTTGGAAGCCGGCCAAAGTAGAAATAAAGGTGATTTTGGGAAAGAAAACATGCATGAGGAAAGCAAAAAATGGAAGGAAGAGCAACACGCGCGCATGTAGGGAAGACATAACGACATTAGGGTTAGGGTTTTTGCAATGTATGGTAATGGTTGAAGATCCAGAAATGTATAAATATAGATACTTAGGTATCATAGCGGAGTTGATTATTGTTGTAGGTTGGTTAAGCTAGAGAAGCGTATGTGATGCAATATTTTGTTGTATGACCTAATTTTGTAATATGTTGAGCTAGAGAGGAATGAGGAGGGTATATCTTGATGGTTAGATCACAGGATGACGAGCCTGGTGCGATCTAGTCCTCCTCGTAATAGATCTCACCCCAATTGAGAAGAGTTGTAAAGCACGCGACGCTGTAGATGCAAAACTACTATAATAAAAGAGCGAAGAGCCAGATCTTTGTGGACATAGCCCATGAAGGGGTGAACCATGGTAACACCTGTGTTATATGATTGAATTCATGTGTGTCTATATTGTCTTATGTAGTTATTTGACATGCTAAATGAATGAGTTGTTATATTTCCTGCTCATTCGTAAATGACAATATATTGGGTTTACAAGTTATAATAGAGTTTTCAGTATACCCTTATTAGATATCTCACTCAATCCTAGGCTGAAAACACATGAGTATTGTAGCCACCCATTAAGACTATCTTGGGTGAGACGGCACAATGCACCATGTGCGTTGCGTTTCCTTCTGGTTTACAAGGAGGGTCGATAGTTTTAGAGGCTTTGTTGGAACCCCTAACAGACATGAACATTAAGTCACTCATACTCAGACATAATAGAAGAGTAATGAACAAATGTTTCTGTTGCCAGGACTTGGAACAATAGAGGATTGAGTCGATGAGACAGGTTGATCAAGAGAAGATTAAACAAGACAAAGAAAAGAAGATATTAATGAGCCACTAGAAGGGGATGTTGAGACTATGGAATCCCACAAAAGCAGAGACCAGAAGCTGGATAAGGACAAAATAGCTAGAGTTTGCACATAAAAACAATAGAAACCCTAGAGTAACACCACACAAATATCTTGAGAAATACGTGTTTATGGATCGGCATGAAGTATTTTTCTATGATTTTCCACACCTATTGCAAGAGTGGATACAAAGGTTGAAGGATAACAATGCAATGAACCAGATCCGTGAGTTAGAGTGGACCCTAGTACAGATTGAGTATTTATAGTAGGTGAACAACAGATTCACCCGCGCAGTAGGTTTCTAGCTCAATAATATTGTGGCAGGTTTCATAATAGAGTTTGCAGTAGATACATCGAAGTCTTACAATGGAGTGGAGAAATATTTTCTATGCGTACCTCGAGGCAGGTACATTAGATCCCCGTATACTTATATTAAGGTATTGCTATACAATAAAGGGGTAATGACGATTGAGTTGAGCAACTAAACTTCCCTGCATGCATGGGGGAAGGGGGAAATCACTGACAGAAAGAGGAGAAATGGAAGGAGGAAAGGATAAGGGAAATAAGGAGGAAGCCTTGGACCCTATCATGATGGATGATGACCAGATCAAGTGAATCATGGCAACAGCTGGAAAGACGCGTAGAGGAGTACCCTACCAATACAAGGTGAATACCAAGAAGAGAGTTGTAGCCGTGAGGGAAGGCTTGGTAAGTGATGAGGAAGAGGTAGAGGATCTTTGGGCTGTGGAGCAGATTGAGGAAATCTTGTGCGCAACATATGAGAGGAAGACGAGAGGTCCAAGAAAAGGAAGAGAAGGCATCAATTCTATCCATATTAATGTCAATGTGGAACCCATAAACCCATGTGCGACTAATAAACCAAAAAGAACACCATCGTTTAGACAACCAGATTTCGGGAGACGAAAGACAATAGGAAGCACATATACACAAGGAACAACAACTGGAGGAGCTATTTTAGGCAACACTAGTCAAGTATCTACACCGTGTGGAGGTATTAGTTCAATGTTCAGAATGGCAGGACACGATCCCACCATCAGGTTACCATAATTTAAAGGAGAAGCGCCAGAAGACTCGGAAAAACATTTGTTTAACTGTGAGAATATTTGGGAAGAAAATCATATCACAGAGGAAGACACTATACTGATACAGCTAGAGATTACACTAAGGGATTGTGCACTAGATTGGTATATGAGTTTAGCTACAAACAATCCACCAGGTACAACCAGAACAATTGCAGACATCAAGAAACTGTTTGTAAATGAGTTTCAAAAGATAAGCTCGAAAGATCAGCACATGAACGAGATGATCGAAATTAGGCAAAAACTGGGAGAATTTGTATGGGAAATTGACTAGAGATTCAAGCGACTGAAGGGAAAGTTGAAATATCTCATGACTGATATGCAACATAGGCACTTGTTCGTCAATTCATTGCTACCACACTTTGGTAGAGGACAGTACGCAAACAGTTGCGTCAAACAATTCATGGCGGTCACACATGGCGGGGATATATGGTTGGACAAGCTCATCTCGATAGACGTAGAGTTCATTTCTCATATTATAGGGCTGCCATCCCGAGGCATGGATCTCATGCAATTTCTCGATGACAAAATTGAGGAGAAAGCACTAGCGAAAGATATGAAAAAAAAATATGGAACTGACAGTGGGATGCGAGGAATCATCATCAAAAGAATCAATGATACTGCAACACAAATGGCCGCAAAAATCTTGGCCTGCAAGCTGCTAAGGAAATGTTGCAGAGAGGAATTCCTATATGGGGTCGTCACAGTCACAACACAATGTGCCAAGGGCACCACAGTTGGATGGGCACCCTATCTTTTGAATTTATTTCTAGATGACTGCAAGGATGCACAGGATTTCAGAACATAATTTAATTACTCATGGTTTCTCATGCTAATAGCCTTTATGGGATGGAAGGAACCAAAATATGTATCTTTCTCTACCAGACCCAAAGCTAATCATGGAGTGAGATATTTATTACTGGGCGTCGCCTCAGATTCCAGGAACAAAAATATGAATGCAACCATATTCAAAGGATACCTACGCGATCTACAGGAGGCCATCAATAACCTCTAGATAATAACACCATAGGCGATCATGTACTATCGAAACATTTCCAACTTCAAGGCCACTCGACATGCGAAGTGGATACAGGCGCGAAAGGACCCCAATAAACAATGGCTACAATTGCACTACTGCATCATGGAGGGTGACATTGACATGGTTATCATGGATTGGGAGGAAGACTGGAAGATCCCAGTCCTCACCCAAGACATACATGAAAGGACAACATAAGAGGAGGCAGGGAAGGAAGAAACACATCCTCAAGAAGTCCAAGTACCCAAGAAACCAAGGATAGGCCATACCAAAACAAAGCAGATGTTAGAAGGGCCAACTAAGACGGGGATCTAGAAGGGAAAGAAGAATAATATGCAGTCAGCCCAAGTACAACAGAAATAGGTCGAGGCAGTGTAGGGGACCACACCAAGTCCAAATTCACAGGAACCGGGCTTGAATAAGAGGCCAACTACTCAGACGGGGGGTGCACGCAAGAAAATAAAGGCACAAAGAACACCTCTAGAATACACGATCACAAAGGATGGTGCAGACATGATAGCCCAAATGGTTCAATATTGTACATTCGAGGATTTTGAGAATGATGTGTGCCATAGGGACCGAATTCAAGAAGAGCTCGCAAACATGGGACAATTCTTCAAGAAGATCAGGGAAGCGCAGGTAGCAGGAAACAACATAGGATCAAGAATGTCAACGTCACATACAATCCACACAATATTGCAGCCACTTGCAACATTCCACATTACACCCAACATGTTGCAGATGGATGAGATTGTGGGCCAGACACCCCTAAAATATTTAGCTCAACTCCAATTGGTATTTTCGCGGATACCATCCAAATCTCTACACAAACTATAAGTTAGCATCACCCAAGAGGTAAAGTATCGTGCACGAACAGACATAGCCGAACTATAGCAGGAAGAGGGGAAGTGGGATGCACTGGAATTAATATGTGAACAAGCTAAGATCAAGACCCAAAAGGAGAGGGAGCATGTGAATGGACTGGAACAAAAAGTGGTTGGAACTTATGAGAAGATTCCAAAGACCGCGCAAATGGCCGAACTCACAACAACAAATAATATTGATAAGATTGTGCAGGAAATCGATCAATATCAGAAGGATATAGAGAATCTCCAAGAGCATCCCACACCTACCACTCCACCAGAGGTAAAGGAGAAAAGGAAGTAGGAGGCAACAAAGTAGCTACAGGAGATAGAGCGATAGTTCAGCATAGTAGCCGACTTGTTCGACAATGTAGCACAGTTGTGGACGAAGTTAGAAGAGGATTAGCAATTCCAGTAGTGGGAAAAGGAAGAAGAGAGAATAAGTGCAACTATCCAGGACCTCAAGTAGAGGCAGAAGACAATGTCCATCACGGAGCGCATCAAAGGGGTGCAGGATATGAAGAAACTATAGACATAAATCACCACTGCGCAAACACAAAAAAATGAGTGTCAGGCTCAAATGAAACCTCTTCAAGAGTGTGTAGCATAAGTCATTGCACATGCAGAGGAAGCCAAGACACATATGGCGCATACTCAGGTAGAATGCCCAGGATTGATCAGTGATGAAATTGCAATCCATATAGTAGACACACTCAAGGAGAAGACTGCACAGGCTCAAACGCAAGTAGCGAAACTCAAGGAGAAGTTTCAGGCGATCACCAGGAATATCGGCAAAGCGCACAAAGGTTAGGTGGCTCGAGACGAGCCACATGTCAGTGTTGGGGGAATGTTGGAAGCAGGCCAAAGAGGAAAGAAAGGCGATTTTGGGAAAGAAGGTATGCACGAGGAAAGTGACAACTGGAAGGAAGAGCAGCACGCGTGCATACAGGGAATACCTAACGATGTTAGGGTTAGGGTTTTTTCAATGTATGGTAATAGATGAAGATCCATAAATGTATAAATATAGATACTTAGGTATCATAGCAGAGTTGATTATCATTGTAGGTTGGTTAAGATAGATAAGCGTATGTGATGTAATATTTTTCTGTATGACCTAATTTTGTAAGTTGTTGAGCTAGAGAGGACTGAGGAGGGTAGTATTGAGGGTTATATCGTCGGCTGAGGAGCCTAGTGCAATCTAGTTCACCTCATAATATATATCACCCCAGCTGAGAATATTTGTAAAGCACGCGGCGTTGTAGATGCAGAACTACTATAATAAAAGAGAAAAGAGCCAGATCTTTATGGGCGTAGCCTAGGAGGGGGTGAACCACTGTAACACCTATGTTATGTGATTGAATGCATTTGTTTATTTATTGTCTTCTGTAGTTATTTGACATGCTGATTGAATGAGTTGTTATATTTCCTGCTCATTCGTAAATGACAGTGTATTGGGTTTACAAGTTATAATAGAGTTTTCAGTATACCGTTCTCATATCTCTCACTCAATCCTAGGCTGCAAACATATGAGTATTGCAACCACCCATTAAGACTATCTTGGTTGAGACGACGCAGTGCACCCTGTGCACTGCGTTTCCTTCTGGTTTACCAGGAGGGTCGATAGTTTTAGACGCTTTGTTGGAACCCCAAACAGACATGAACCATGGGTCACTCATACTCAGACAGAATAGAAGAGTAAGAAACATGAGGCCTCCAAGCCTCTTTAGCATCAACAAGTAATCATAAAACCATAGACATCCAAAAAACCTAACCTTAGGAGATGAAGCGCCAAAAGTCATGTGGGCCCCAATGGGGTTAGTTGGTACATCAACTTCCTGGGGTCATAACTTTTGCATGCGATCTTTGTTTTGGGTGCACAATATCCCATTGGAAAGGTATATACAAGGAATACACATTACTCTATCACACTTTAACTTCATCTATAGTGTGACTATGGCAGGCCCAAAAAATGTTGTTTAGGGCCTCAAAACGACCTCAAAAGTTTAGGACCTAAAAAAAGAAACTACGAAGATGAAAATTCTATGTGATCCAGTTGGAAGAGGTGGGTGACCACTGATATCCACCTGGATCAATCCTCCCTCCTTAGGAATAGATTGTCTCCATTGCGTTGAGTTCCCCCATCAGATGAGGAAACTTTTGTTGAATTTGGCCCCAAGTGAGCCATTTTCCTTGGTCCAAGAGTTGCCCTGGTTTGACAACACGATAAAACTGAATCTTATGTTGGTGATTTCCCTTGCCCTGTGTGTCCACAATATGATTAGTGGATTCATTTTCCATGTAGTCAGTGTTGATATTTGTCGGTGTCAACTGCTCTTCTATCACTGAGGTGTCCAATAAGGTTGGAAAGTATGGTCGAAGGAGGTCCACATTAAACATTGGGTGCAAGCCAAGGAAGGAGGGAATGTTGAGCTCAATAGAATTATCATCCATAACCTTGGTGATGGTGTAAGGTCCATAGCATAGTGGACAAATATTTTTATGGGGTGACGGGTCCTGTAAGGTGTTCTTTCTGCAAGTGGAACCAAAATTTATCTGCCACCTTAAACTTGTGTGGCATCCAATGTTGATCATGGAGTTACTTGTACTTAGCATTTGACTTCCGCAAAATATTCTGAACCTATTGGTAGATGTGTTGGTTTCTTTAAATGAACCAGATGGCTTTGTTGGCTTCGGTTTGAGCATGGGATGATTCTTCCTATGTGGACGCAAGGGGTAGTGCAACATCCATGGGACCCAATGGTTGAAATTCCAACCCCACTTGAAAGGGGACATGATCAATTGAGCTATGTATGGATCTATAGTAACTGTGATGAACATAGGGAAGACTCTCATACCATGTGTGCAGATGATTAGAATTATACATGCACAAGATATGCACGATCATCATGTTGACGACCTTGGTTTGGCCATTCATTTGGGGGTGGAAGGTCATGGATTTGGTGAGCTTGGTGTCCATTCGTGACTAGAGGCTCAATCAGAATGTGATGAGGAACCGACTGTCCTGATATGAGACGATGGTTTGTGGTATCCCAAAATGTACCCACACTTGTTCGAAGAAGAGTTTGGCAGTGGCCTCTGCTATGATTCTCTTATTGTAGGTGGCCAGAAGCGCCATCTTGAAAAATCAATCAACAACCATGAAATTACAGTCATTTCCCTTCTTGGTTGAAGGAAGGCCGGACATGTACTCCATCGAGATGAATTCCTAGGGCTTGTAGGGAGTAGGAAGAGGGTATTTTAGGCCTTGTTTCTGAATGGTTGGTTTGGCAATGGCATAGGTCATGCAGAACCTGATATACTTGCTGACATCATGTCGAAGTTTCATCCAATAGAAATGTTGATGCAACACTGCCATTGTCTTTTCTACGTCGACGTGTGCTACTACTTCACTGTAGTGATCTTCCCAAATCAAATATTCTCGCTTTCTTGATGGGACGTAGAGATGGCCCACATGGCATAACAACCTATCCTGAATATGGAAATCAGCGACAATTGTGTTTGTGCGCAGCATATGGTAGGTAGTGGAAAAGTTAGTATCTCTCTCATAGAGTTGGGGTTACCCGGAGGTCTCATGTCCATAGGAGTGTAGCACCATGGTTAGTGTTGCAACTAGAGGTCGACTAAGGTAGTCAGGGAAATGGTTGGTGCTCCCTGTCTTATACTTGATGTTGAGATGGAACTACTACAAGTATGTGGACCACTTATGATGGCGATCATTCTGCAATTTTCCTTGTGTCTACATGAACTACAAAGGCTTATGATCAGTTTGGATGATTGTCTCCTTCCTGAGAATGTAATGCCTCTATTGACGATAGGTTTGTACAATGGAGTAGATTTATTTTTCATAAGTGGGGTACTTACGGACGATATCTGATAGCGTCTCACTATGATAGGCCATTGGATGTCCATGCTGAATGATAAATGCATCCATAACATAGTCTGAAGCATCTGTCTCAATATCAAAAGGTTGTTGTAGGTAGGGTAATGAGAGCACAGGGGTTGAGCACAAGCACTACGTCAAATCACCGAAAACTTTCTGTTGCAACTGTCCCCACACAGATTTTTCCTTTCCACCACCCTTGGTCACTTGGCTAAGGGCCCATGCAATGTGGGAGAATCCCAACACGAACCTACAATAGAAATTGGCAAGGCCTATGAAGCTCTAAATCTCAGTGAGTGTGGTCGAGGCTGGCCAGTCATGAATGAGATGGATCTTGGATGGATCGACATTCACTCCATCCTCATCAACAATGTATCCTAGGTAATGGATCTTTTTCACAACGAATGATAATTTTTCCAAATTTGCATATAGATTGTGTTTTCGCAAAGTGTGTAGAAGTAGTTGAATATGTTGCGATTGTTCCACGCAACTCTTATTGAATATGAGGATGTCATCCAAATAAACCACCCAAAATGACTTGGTGAAAGGCCGCAAGATATCATCCATCATCCTCATGAAAGTTTTTGGGGCATTATTCAAGCCAAAGGACATGACCAACCATTCAAAAAAGCCTTCCATACACCGATTTTCTCTATTGGGATCTGGTGGTAGACGAACTTCAGATCAATATTACTGAAGTGTTTATCCCCCTTGAGCTGGTTAAGGAGATCGTCAATTTGGGGAATCAGGTACCAATTTCTGACTGTGATTTTATTTAAGGCTCGTTAATCGATGCATAGTCCTCATGTCCCGTCTTTCTTATGCACAAGCACGATTGGGATTCCACAATGTGATGATATTGGTTGAATGTTACTCATTTTGAGAAACTCTTGGATTCAGTGCTTGATTTCCTCATTTTTTGATAAAGAGAGGTGATAGGCTAGCCTATTGGGTAGTGGTGCATTGGGGGTCAGGTCGATTGAGTGCTTGACCTAACAATGTTGAGATACCCTAGTGGATGAGGAGAAGATGTATTTGTATTCTTCCATGAGCTTATCCACTTGCTTCTACTACATGGAGAGACTTGACATGGAGGCCATGGATGTGGATGCAACCTTCCACTCACTTTGAGCATGAATCACAAATAAGGAAAACTTCCCAGTTTGAGAAATGATCATCCTTCATTTCTTGGAATAGATCAAGGAAATGGCATTAGATGGGACTACCTTGGGTATCATATACAATTTCTTATCCAAAGTAATAATAATGCTACAAGGCCTAGAATCATATACAACATGATGTTTCCATAAATAAGGTTGGCCCAAAATAACATCACAAACTTCAAGGGGGGTGACATCACACAATACCTCATATTTGAAGGGCTTGATGTCATGGTCAAGGAGACATTGTTGGCTAGCACAGAGATCACTCCCTTGGTGGAGCCATCCGATGGTGTACAACTGTGGGTGTGGTGTTGTTGGTAGAGCCAACCACTTGATGACCTTCGCTGAGATGATGTTCTTCTAGCTACCTATATCAATGATGAAGTGTAGTGGAGTACCCTTCACCCATATCTGTGAATGAAAGAGGTACTCACCTTCCTCTAGTTCATCAAGTTTACCGTGCTAGACCTTGGTGGTAGCAACGATGTCATTGGTGGTAGAAACAGTGGAAATGGGTTCTAAATCAATGATTTGTCTCCCTTTTTATGGTTCTGACTCATATCTAGAGACCACATATGATTCAGAGGCTTTCACCTCGGCCAACAATGACTTCTTTGAGTGATATTCATCGGTGTTATGCCATGGGCTCTTATGGAACTCACACCATTTACCTGTGTCTTTCTTTGTCTTCCAATTTTCCTTCTTTGTTTTCGGTTAGACTGGTTGTCCAAAGTCTATCAATCCTTGATATTCCCCTTTTTCTGCAGGTTGGGGCCACCTTTTCCATGCTTCTTCTATGAGGGATTCGTAGACCCAAATTTCCATGTCTTTTGTTTAATCTTCTGCTCGATTTTGACAACATATCAATAGGTCGTTCCCAAGGATGAGATGTCCATAAAGTACATGTTTGTATGGATGTATCTATGAAGACCACTGCAGTACTTGAGCACCATATGTCGCTCAGAGTCTTTGATACTCGGCTTGGTGCACAAGGTTTGGAAAACATTGGTGAACTCTAGCATTGTTTGGTCCCTTTCCTGTCGCAGTGTGGTCCATCTTGTATATAAGTCATCATAACTTCCAACATGGTAGTATTGTTCCTTAATAACATCCCTAAAAGAACCCCAAGTGGGTGCAACTACAAATAATGTAGATCCCTTTGTTTTCTTCTACTCACAGAAAGTCTCCCACCAATCTTTGACATGGGGGACAACCTTAAGGAGAAAAAATGTAATCTTTTCTCTCTCAGAAAAGTTATGGAAAAAAAAACACCCTTTTGGAAGTTTTAACCATTTGTGTACAACATTCTCATCTATTTGACCCTCAAATATAGGAATATCAAAATTGATCTATACCTTAAAAGGGGGGTACACCTCCGCTTGAGGAAGATGCATCACCTGTTGGTAGTTGTTGAAGGATTTGCGCAAAATTATCCATCATCTTGTTCATTTGTCACAAGAGGGATTCCTTTAGAAATAGTTTAAAGGGATCGCCTACCCCATCATCCCTCTTTTCTTCTCCCACGGGCGGTCATCGGGTTCAATGAAACCGATCTTGCAAAGGCTCAACTAGTTTGAGTCCCAACTGCTTATACCCTGACCTCATTGGGGACATGCACAAAGAAACAAATGAAGAGAAAACCACTCTGATGCCATTGTTCCAGATTTATGAGCGGAACTAAATGAAACAAATATATATAACATTAACACATATATATAGATAAAAATAACAAAGATACAATGAAACTTAACTTCTATTCAATAAACAAATATTACGAAACTGTAAAATGCATAATGAAACAATCTTGCTCAAATGGTGGTAGCTAATCTTTGAGTAGAGATGTGGCAGCTATGCACATTAACCTGAGAAAATTACAATGAGGCCTCCAGGATTTTTTAGCATCAAGAAGTAATCATAAAACTCTAGACATCCAAAAACCCTAACCCTAAGAGATGAAGTGCCAAAAGTCATGTGGGCCCCGATGGTGTAAGTTGGTACATCAACTTCCCAGGGTCGTAACTTTTGCATACGATCTCCATTTTAGGCGCATGATAGCCTGCTGGAAATTTATAACCAAGGAATATACATTATGCCATCACACTCTAACTATGTCTACAATGTAACTTTGGTGGGCCCAAAAAACGTTGTTTAGGGCCTCAAAATGGCCCCGAAAGTTTAGGACCCGAAAAGCTAGAAAAAAAAACTGCCAAGATAAAAACTGTATATGAGCTAGTTGGAAGAGGTGGGTGGCCACCAATAACCACCTAGATCAATGAAGTTGGTAGTGCATAATGCGAAAAAAATGGTCACCATTCAATTCTTATTCTATACAAAGCTGCAGAGGTGAAGAGATCTATTGCAAAGAAATATACAAAAGATCTAAGAAATTGCATAGTTGATATATCCCACATTCACTGGGACAGAAGATTTCAAAAGGTTCATAATGAAAAGGTGTTATCACTTAATTTGAATGAAAGTGAGTGGAAGAGCTATGGAACCCTACATAAAATATTAACTTTTGGAGCGATTAAATCATGACCGTTCATCTCCAGAAATCAATGGTTAAGATCAAAGATTGAGGTTCGACACTTGGTGGTCCAGCTAAGCCACGTCAACACCACTTGTTCGGTTAGATAAATGCCACATCAAAAGGAGTCCACATCAGTGAGATAACATGTAACTTTTCACATGTCACATATGGTGCGACATGTCGATGCCATATCATCCAATATAGAAGAAAACATATGATGGCCCTTGACCAAGTTTTGAGGGATCTAGTTAAGTTTGACCTATTTTCAGACTTTGATAGCCTGTCGAAGGAGGAGCGCAGGACGAAGCGTAGATCACATATCTCGGCCCCTTTTTGGGGTCATTTTTGGATTTTTGGGATTATGTAATGGGCATGGGTTTACCCATGTTTAGGCCTATTTTGTAATATATAAATAGATGTCTAGGATATGTAAGAGAGAGGAGAAGGGATCTATGTGATGTGAGGCCGATAATCTAAGTGATAAGTGTAATAATGGTTTGTAGATGCTCTGTGCATACCGGGAGAGACTTGTAGAGCTAGGCGCAAGGTATTATAATAGGCTGTGAAGTGCTTTGTTCTATAATGCAAGGAAGGAGGATCTAGCGGAGTGCGCAGATCTCCTGTCCTAGGCGAAGTAGGGTTTTGTGGCTTTGTTCTTGTAATTGATTGACTGAATACAATAAAGAAGAAAAGATGGTGGATGTAGTCCCAAGGTGGGGGTGAACCACGTAAACACTGTGTTGTCCCGCTTTGTCCTTGCCTTGATGTGCTTACAACTTCTCTTGCTAAGTTCTTTGATAGAGATAGATAAATCCGTTGATGCTTTGTGCTAATGATGTGTAAGAATGTTAGATATGACCTATATGAAGGTGCTTAGTGCTTGATCTGTTAGATATAACCTGCATGTTTATGATAAAGTGATTAAATACATCAGATATGAGTGAATGATGCGATGCTCCGTTCTATCTGCGCAATAGTTATTGGTTGAATATTGATGAACTGTTGATGTTAAAGTGCTCTGTTAAGTATTATAATCACATATCTGTGTCCCATCTAAGGTTGCATACACTTGAGTCCTGCAACCACCCATGCCTCTACCTTGGGTGAGACTTCATCTGTTTTGCATGTTTTGATGAAAGGGATAGTAGTTGGGGTTTTGTTGGTGCGTTTTTATAGCATTGAACCCTGGGTCTGCCCCTGTGCCAACAAATGGTTATGTTGTTGGGACCTGAAACTGTGATTGCTAGGAACTGAAGAGAAGTTATGTGTGTAGATCTACTGCTGAAGCGCGTAGTATCGGACCTGAAACTGTGATTGTTGGGAACTGAGAAAGAAGAAGCTTTGTGAAAAGATCTGACCTGAGATTGTGTAAGCTCTGTACCTAGATCTGTTGTCCCGGTACACAACATTATACTTGACCTGAGGAGCTCTGTACCAAGAAAAGAGGTCATATCTGAAGAAAAGAGATAAGATATTTAAGCTTTGTGCTATGATATAGGTAATAATAGTGAAAATTTATAGATCTAAAGGCTTTGTGCTTTGTAGAAGTAAGATTAGTGGAAATTTTTGTTTCTAAAGTATGGATTTAGGTATGTTTGATAGATTCTGTCCTAGCTGGAAAACTAGGGCATTAATAGATGAAAGAAGGTTTGATATGAGTAGATTTGATAAGAATAGTGAAAGATATGTTATACCTATGCATAGAAAGAATTTTTGAACTAACAAATGGATGCAAGATCCTAGAAATAATTGTTTGCAGGTTAGCTCCTATGAGCCTAACACCCAGTACAAGAAAGGATGGAGATCAATTAAACGAAAGAGAGGATTAACTCTCTGTTAGAGTTGCAGAAGACCGGGACATATTGCTAAGGAATGCCCTAGGAAAAGACCTAGTTGTCTTTGTTGCAAAGATATGGACCATGAAGTGTTGGATTTCCCTAGAATGATTGCTAAGCTGGGATGAATGAACCTGAATCAAGAAAACCCTAAGGTGGATCCAGAAATAGCAGAACCCTAGAAAGAATCAGAGGAGGTATTGCTATAGATGAAAGAAACCTTGAATGACCACCAACATTTTAGACTATAAGAGATCTTCAAAGAAAAAGAATGGATTGAAGCAAAAATAGGAGACTTCAACATTGACTGTGTTCTAGATAAGGAAACACAGGTGAATATCATGACAGAGAGAAATTGGGAAGCTATAGGGAAGCCTTCTATGACTCATTCATTAGGAGGAATAGGGTTATTCAGAGGAAAGCTGATAAACCTATGTGGAAGGCTCACTCAGATACCTATGACTGCCAATCGAACATCGTTAGAAGAAGACTTTGAGATCATTAAATTTATTGAGGAAAGTGCCCCATTTACCATGTTATTAGTAAAACCTTGGATTGACAGAAATAGAGCCAGACAAAAGGAAGAAGAAGAAGTTTTGAAGCAGAAGAAGCAATAATTAAAAGATTTCATGACTAGAAGGATCACACACTTGATCGAAGAACAACAGAACAGATCGAAGCTATTTAACACTAGAGACCCGAATGTCGAAGTTGAAATAACACTAGAGGATTCACAAAAGATTGAAGTACCTATCCCAGAAAAATAAGAAGTATTATCCGGAAACCCTAGGGAAGAATCTCAATAGTGCGAAGTGATTAGGTCAAAAGAAGACAAAAATCAGAATGGAAAAAGGAATACCGAGACAAATCTCACTGGAAAGAAGACTAGAAAGCTAAGTAAAAAGAAAGCCAAGATTGATAAGTTGCAGAAGGCTCCAAAGGGAACCTCATAGAAGGAAAATTTGCAAAATTGGAACTTCGCCAGGATATCAGAACAACGACACATGGCACTTCACCATGGCGAAGAAATATAGTCGTTGGGGACATTATGACCGTTCAAGAGACACTCTAAACAGGTAGAAAGGCATTTATGGTTCACCACCAAACCATTGGATTGTGTCATAATGGACCGAACAAAGTTAATGAAGGATTCATACCTGTTTCAAGCGACCCGTTGCCGAGTTACCTATTTATCCCACCATGCCACGCACCGAGAACTCTTTTTCCAATTGAGAATTTGAGCCCGCAGACTAAGTTGAGTTTATACAATGATCATCGTGCTTCTTCTCTTTATCTCATTACTATATATAAGATACCTCCCGAACCTGATATTGTTAACCCCAAGCGTGTATGTCGGACAAGTTGAGTACTGCAGAAAAAGTTGTTAAGGAAGTTTTGATCGACCTAATGACTGAAAGAGTCATGTCGATGTCTACAGGTATACAAGAATCATCCATGAGAGGACTGTCAGCCTCTCCATCCATTTCTCACGGAGGAGGACCATCCCGACCATCCGATCATAAGTGAACTAAGAACATGGATGACTTAGCGAATGCTAAACTGATCTTGACTATCTTATCCACCTATATACCACCGTTTAGTGGTGTTGTAAACCACGACAATGTACCTAGAGATTTAGAGTATGCCTTGGTCACTGCATACCTCCCGAAGGGGATACGCGCAGTGCGAGCAGACCAAGATAATATCACAGTGTTAAATTTTAGCGACTTCAACCTCGGAGATCGCAAAGTCTACAACATGTTAGCCCCACATAAGTATCTGACTAGAACAAAAGGGAAAAACTAAAAGGTAATTCCCCAATCATGGACCCATAACCTCACGTAGTCCACCCTACTCAACGTCATGAAAATTCCCCACTTCGGAAGACACCAAGAGGTGAATGCATGTGTCAAGTTGTTGTTGTCTTGTTGCCATGGCAGATATTTGTGGCTAAACTGTTGTATCACAGTTGATCCAACCTTGATCAATCAGATCATGGGTTTAAGTATGCAAGGACCCAACCCATAGTATTTATATCCTGGAAAATCCATGGACCGCGCTCTCGCACAAAAGATCAAGGACACCTATGGCGATGTCGAGAAGGGCACACAAGGCTACAAGGTATCCTCTATTCAGAATCGTGCAATGCGCCTCTCCTATTAGTTGATTGCAGGGGAGTTAGTACGTAAGAACTGACCCACCCAAGTGACTGGTTTTGTAGTTGACCTCGCAGGGAAGTGCGGGGAGGGCCTACAAATGAATTGGGCAAAGTACCTAGTGAACCAGTTGGAACTTGACTGCAGAGAAGCGCAAGATCAAGGATATGAATTCCATTTCAGTTGGCTCTTGATCTTGATCTCTTTCATTGCCCGAGAGATGTCGGAAGGTGCGACCTTCCCAGACACTGATCCTTTCCAACCATTGGCCACAAATTTCAGTACATTGTGGTACTCAAGTGACATGAATAAGAAATGGTAGTAAAATGCCTTGTTCCATACATACTACAATCAACTGAAGATATCCATACAGTCCAAGCCTCATATGACATCGAACACTATACACCGATTCAAGCCTTTGATGAAGTTTAGCATTGATCGACATTTCATTTATATCACAGCACGAGCTGATGAGCACAAGAAAAAACTTCAATCCTACTATATGCTGACGAAGGAGGACTTAGAGGAGATTACTAAGGAATGGTCCACTGACCTCCTTATTCTAGCAGACCCTTTGGAGATATCCAACATCGACAGCCCAAAAACTGCGTAGGATACACCCGGACCTAACAAAACAAAGAAGACTAACGAAGTACAAGATTTAAGCAATGCCTCGATGAAGAATGCTTCCATGTCACCAGAGAAAGGAGGTTATGGCGAAGAGATAGATGGCACAAAAGACAAACAGAGTAAAGGAAAAGTAACACCGCTCAGAGACGAGGAGGACCCCTTGAAGAAAAGGAAGGTTTCCCCCCCAAAACCTTCCTCCCAGAAGAGATCAAAAGCCCTTATAACTAAGATGCAGTCCGTCCTCACCTCTGATGATTTCAATTTCATCATAGCATCCCTGAACGATTCTTCGCTATAGATAGTAGATAAGTAAGAAGCTAAGAAGGAGGAGATGAACAATAAAATTGAGGTCGAAATCCAAGGGGTGCAACAGGAACTACATTCCAACCGCACAGTCTCCACTGTGCCTCTGCCACTAGGAACAATGGAACCGGGAGATGAGCCAACCCAACTCCACCGGCTCGCTGATACAGTCGAAGCTCTCCTTCAACGAACACAAGAGGAAACAACGCAAGCCACCCAGGATTTGGTACAAGTACAGGGAGTACCTGTAAAACAATGTCGAGCTGCCGAACAGGAAAAGAGTGCTCTCCAAGTGAAGTTCGATGAAGAAAAGGCACAACTGCAGCAACTCAAGGAACAGTTGATCGCTGAGCAAATTGAAGTGAAGGAAGCGGTCAAAAGAGCACTGTGCTCTGTGAGTGTTGTAGAAGTAAAGGAAGAGGATCAAGTCATGAAGCAAGTAGCACAACTTGAAGAAGTGATCCAGCAGCTGCAACAATGCATCACAGACCTAGAACTATGCACTGTGCCTGAGACCCCATAGGAGGTAAAGGACCAAAGAGAAGCAACTACCAAGAGCACAGTTGAAAGGCTAAAGACCCTTACCTTATAATACAAGAAATTCACTAATCGTAGTACCCAGACATATGAGAAACTTACCAAGAAACCATAGTTACAGGCACTGGAGTCGCAACTCTAGGAAGCGAAGCAGCACGCAGAAACACTATAGACACAGCTAAAATCCCTGACAACTGTGGAGAGAATGAAGAGATATCAATAGTAGTGAACCACTCAGTAGCAGATCCATGCTATCCAAAGCAGAGTAATGGAAGTAACTCAGAGACTCCGACTTGTACATGACAAGGCTTACCAATTGTTCTTAGAGGTCGAGAGCCAGGGAGCAGAACTGGAGCAGGTTAGCACCGCAGTAGAAAAACGCCTGGAAGGACCTATGAATGATGCAGTCATTCAAGATTTTTTTGAACAAGATATTGTAGCATAGCAGCAAGTCGAAGCAGTTCGAGCCAAGATCGAAGCGTTCAAAGTAGAACTTCCTACATAAGAGTGACTCGAGACGGGTCACAGGTGAGTGTTGGGGGCCTGTTGGACCTTGACCAATTTTTGAGGGATCTGGTCATGTTTGATCTATTTTTGGACTTCAACAGCCTGTCGAAGGAGGAGTGTAGGACGAAGCAGAGATCACAGATCGTGGCCCCTTTTTTGGGTCCTTTTTGGGTTTTTGGGATTATGTAACGGGCATGGGATGTCAGCCCATGGGTTTACCCATGTTTAGGCCTATTTTGTAATATATTAATAGATGTCTAGGCTATGTAAGAGAGAGGAGAAGGGATCTATGTGATGTGAGGCCGATAAGCTAAGTGATAAGTGCAAGTAGGGTTTGTAGATTCTCTGTGCATATTGGGAGAGACTTGCAGAGCTAGGTGAAAGGTATTGTAACATTCTGTGAAGTGTTTTGTGTTATAATGCAAGGAAAGAGGATCTAGCGAGGTGCACAAATCTCCTGTCCTAGGCGAAGTAGGGTTTTGAGGCTTTGTGATTGTAACCGATTGACTGAAGACAATAAATAAGAAGAGTTGGTGGACGTAGCCCCAGGGTGGGGGTTGAACCACGTAAACACTGTGTTGATTGCTTTGTGCTTGCCTTGATGTTTTAATAACTTCTCTTGCTAAGTGCTTTGATAGAGATAGATAAATATGTTGATGCTTTGTGCTAATGATGTGTAAGAATGTTAGATCTGACCTATATGAAGGTTCTTAGTGCTTGATCTACTAGATATAACCTACATGTTTATGATAAAGTGCTTAAATACATCAGATTTGAGTGAATGATGCGATGCTATGTTCTATTTGTGCAGTAGTTACTGGTTGAATATTGATGAACTGTTGATGCTAAAGTGCTCTGTTAAGTATTATAATTACATATATGTGTCCCATATAAGTTTGCAGACACTTGAGTCCTGCAACCACCCCTGCCTCTACCTCGGGTGAGACTTCATCTTCTTCGCAAGTGCTGCTAAAAGGGCCGGTAGTTAGGGTTTTGTTGGTGCAATGTTGTAGCATTGAACCCTAGGTCTGCCCCTGTGCCAACAACATCCACATGGCAACCATCTCATCTGCCATATCAGCACAAGAGATCTCATAAAATGAATTAGTATCAAATCATTGTAGAGATAGTGCATGGAGGAGGATCGAGAGTATGTGAAGAGATGGGAACGAACTTGTGGTCCTGCGGACCCATGGTGAAATATTGAAAAAATGACTAAGTACCAAGAATTGGGTGGACAAAGAAGTCTCAAGAAATAACTAAGTGTCAGTATTGATCGGACAAGGAGGTAGAGATGAAGTGAATTGAGGATGAACCTGCAGACCCACAAAACGATAGTAAGAAGCTTGAAAATGACTAAGAATCGAGATGTCATAAAGATAGTGAGTAGTGTAGAATCATAAGTATGTGAACCTACTAACTCATAAACTTGTGGTGAAATCTCGAAAAATTACTAAGTGTTGATATATCACAGAGCAATGGAGAATTGGAGATATGTAAAGAAATTAGCATGAACCCACGGAACCGTGAACCCATGGTAAGAAGGTTGAGAAATGGATAAGTATGAGGAACAAATCGATGACCCGAGAGGGTGCCACATGTCATAGATCGACATCTCAGGATGGTGCCACATGTCACGGATCAGACGACCCATAAGATGATAGATCGATGGTTGTGGCTACCCAGAGACCTAATCCTATGGTAGTTGTAAATTGAAGGCTTGAGTTGTATGAAACTTGGACCAAATATGGAGGTTGAATCTTGATGAGATTCGACAGCTCATAATGCCTCGTAGACCCATGGCGAAACACTTGGAAAATTTTCTAAGGTGAAGGTACATTCTAGAGGTCGTGGAAGTATGAAAAGATAAGCCTTAGACCCACGGTCAAAGGATTGGAAATACATCTACGTATGGGTACAAAATGAGTGCGGAAGAACTTGAGGGTGAAATTTGGAGGTCGCATAGGTGTGAATAAATGTGGCTTAGATCCACAAGCCCATGGTGAGACTGATCGACGATCAAGATCAATTCTAATATTAATCGAGCGATTGTCATGCATTGTGGTTTCATTGTGTATTTTTATGGGTAGAGAACAAATTAACTACAATGATTTATTCGAGAAGAATATCTGACAATTGTGTGTCATGATTGCATATTTTTTTCTTGAAGAAAGTTAAGAAGATCAATGGTCGAGATCAAATTAAGGACATATTGGATGACTGTTGAGCACCGAGGGTGTATTGTGTGACAATGAATAAAATTGGTGGATGGGATTGATCTGACGGTAGATGTACGTTGAGCTTATTCTGTAACAAATAAAACGTAGAAAAGAAGGGGCATTGGACATGTCGATGGAGTCTGGTTTTGTGGAGATCTAGAGTCAACCCCGTATTCCTTGAATATGTGGAAAAATATTTGGGGTGTATATTTCATAAAAATATTCATGATCTTGTGAATTTTTATGTGTGAAAGTGTGGATATGTAATGAATAATCCAAGTTCATGGAAATGAAGGTGAGAAGAGTTTTAGAAACAATGAAAGAGGAACATCTCAGGGTGGAAGGGTGGTGCAAGGATAAGATTTTTTTCCTAATATTCTTAACAAGTTTGTGTTTGGAAGATTGGTGTTTGCGGATTGTAAGTTGGTTCTTACAATGAATATTGTTGTCTTCAACAAATTAACAGGTTGGTGCCTAGCATATTGGTGTGTGTTGATTGTAAGTTGGTGCTTAGAAATAGGATTGGTGTCCTCATACTTGTAACAAGTTGGTTCCTACAAAAATTATTGTTGAGTTGGTGATTAGGAGAGGATATTGGTGACTCTTGCAGGTTGGTGCTTGCAAGAATTGTAACTATGGGTTGGTGCCTACATGATTTTGCAAAAGAATTATTTTTTAGTTTTATCCCATTTTGGTGTCCACGTAAAATATCTATGTACTATGATTATGTTGACATGGTTAGTTACATGCATTGTAAATTATAATCTCTGGAATGTTTAATGAAAGTTGAAAAGATTTTTAATATAGTTAAAATTGTCCAATACTAATTCAACCCCCTCTCAATATTCGTGTATATTCCAACAATTGGTATAAGAGAAAGGTTCCTTCAGAAAAAATGTAACTATTGGAAAGAAGATCCCTATGGCACACATGTACAACCAAGAAACAACTTCCAGAAACAAGTCTCCATTCTTTGATGGATTAGATTATGCATTATGGAGCATCAAAATGAGATTGTATCTGCAGTAATTAGGATATGATGTCATGAAGTCATTCAAAATGGGTACACTTCCCCTGAAAGTGAACTTTATGATGTAGCTGCTAATAATCTCAATGAAAGTAACTCCAAATCCATGAATGTTATTATGGATGTATTAGCAGGATCAAAATTTACTAAATTCATGCATTGTGCATCATCAAGGAAATATGGGATAATTTGCAGAACACATATGAATGAAATGCTAAATTCAAGAAGGAAAAACTACAAACCCATAGGGGAAAATTTGAAATTCTCAAGATGAGAAAAGATGAATATATAACAACCTATCTTCTTCATGTGGATAAGATTGTTAACACTATCAAAGGATTGGGTGAAACCATAGATGAAAAATTGTGTTTTACAAAAGGTTCTTAGGACACTTCCATCAATATTTGACCCAAAAATATCTGTCATTGAAGAAATGAAGGATTTAGATAGTCTAACAATGAATGAATTACATGGAATATTTACAACCTATGAAAGGAGAACTATGCAGGAAAATCCCTCAAAGCATGAGGAAAAATTCAAAGCATCAAAAGGGACAAGCCCAAAGGGACACTGAACATATGACTCCTCTGAAGAATCAGATAAAGAGGAAGCAAACTTCGTCGAGAGGCTCAAGAAAGGAACTAGAAAATACAAAGGTAATCTTCCTTTTAAATGATTTTGGTAAAGTAGGATATTTTTCTATCAAGTTCCCTTACAAAAGGGACTCAAATTTTAGGAAAAACAAATATCACTGTATAAGTGAAAAAAAATGAAGAGAAAAGGAAGAATTACAGGAAAAAGAAAAATATGTATGCTTATGATGAAGGCAAGTCGTCTGAAGAAGAATACAACAACATAGAAGATGTTTTATTCATGGCCATCAATGAATTCTCTGATGATGAAACCTCAAAACATGAAGACCCTGATGAGGAAGGAGAGGTTAATATTGAAGTTGAACTAATTTGTTCTCTAAGTGAACTGGAAAAACTACAAAAGAAAAATGAATCTCTCAAGGAACAATCAAGAAAATCAAAAGTAGAATGTCATGAACCAAATAGTGAAACTAAGAATATTGGTCTAAAAATACAATTATAAGAAGCAAAAAGAATTGAAGAAATATTGGCAGGTAAGCTCAAAGAAATGGAGAATATCTTCCATCAAAGAGAGATTGAAATTGTTTTCCTAAGAAAAGATTTAGATAAGACGATCACCCAATTGAACACAAATATGAGGTTTGAAAAGAGTTCAACGGTCCTAGAAGACATTCTAAATGTCCAAAGGTCACCATTTGATAGAAAAATACTGGTCTTGACTACATCAACAGTAATAAAAATACCAATTTTGAAAAAGGTGAGAAGGCTCAAAGCTATGCAAATGTACTTAGGATCTCCAATCATAGTGGGAACACTATAAAAAATGAAGCAGACAACAAATAAAAAAGGAAGATCAACAGAAGATCACTTACCTTCCCAACAGAGTCGAATTTGAAAATGTTGCTCCACCCAGAAGACCTTCCACCACGCGAAGTGCTTACAATGTTGCCAAGGATGATTACTTGAACAATAGAGCATCTCAAAGGTTTAGCAACATAAATGCTCCATCAAGAAGACCTCCTACAACAAGGTATCAAAATCTGTTTCTTGGTAACTGTGTTTCTTGTCATAATTTTTGGCATAAAGCCATTAACTACAAGTCCATTACAAGATACAACTATATGAAAAGTAGAAACGTATACAAGACTACTAGAAATGACTATATAAGAAACAAAACAATTCAAGAGTTTGTGGGCATAAATTATAATCCTTTTGCTCCAATTATGAACTCCAAGGTTGAGTGTTACAAATGCAATAACTTTGGCTACAAAGAACATGAGTGCATAAGCAGAATGGAATCCACAAGACAAAACATGAATGAGAAAGAAAACACATGAGTATGGAAAAAAAGCATATCAACAAAAAGGGGAAGAAAAAAATCTAGCTCTACATGCTCGAAGAAACACAAGCCAATGGTATATTGACAATGGATTCTCCAAGCATATGACAAGAGATCATAATAGGTTTTTAACTCTTGATAAGACAAAAGGAGACAACATCATGTTTGGAAATGATAATTCTACCAAAATAATTGGAAAATGAATAGACGGTCTTAAAAGTGAGAAAGACAAAGCATAAAATGTGTCGTTGATTGAAGATATGAAACACAATCTTGTTAGTATCAGTCAAATATTTGATCAAGAATAGACTCTTGATTTTGACTCTAAAAAATGTGAAATAATAAGTGAAAAATATGGTATACCGGTAGCTACAACACTCAGGACTCCTAAAAACATATACATTTTAAATGAGGTAAAAGGAGATAAATGTTGCATGGGACAAATAGATCAAAGTTGGCTTTGGCACAAAAGAATGGGACATACAAAATTTGATAATTTGGTAAAAATCAACAAAATGCAGGCTGTAAGGGATATGCCCTTAATTGCAAAACCTTCAAATCCCATTTGCAAAGATTGCCAACATGGAAAGAAGACCAGAGTCACCTTCAAAAAAAGGGAGCATTCAATGTCAAAGCCTCTACAACTTATTCATATTGATCGGTATGGACCAACCAGAACCAAAATCTTACAAGGTGAGCACTACTTTATGCTACTTATAGATGACAACACTAGAATGACATGGATTGTTTTTCTAAATAAAAAATTATGGTCAAACAATGGAGGCGAGTTTACCTCAAATGAATTTGAGAAATTTGGTGGGATGCATTGACTCAAAAGACAATTTTCAATAGCCAGGACACCACAACAAAATGGTGTGGCAGAAAGAAAAAACAGGATTGTGCAAGAAATGGCAAGAACTATGTTAAATGATTCCAAACTATTAGATATTTTTGGAGAGAAGTAGTACATGTCATTGTTTATATTCTAAACAAAACTTGGCTTATAAAAAATCATGATAAAACACCATATGAAATGTGGAAAGGCATACCTACAATAGTTATTTATCTCAAAGTATTTGGGAGTAAATGTTACATAAAGAGAAGTTAAGAGAATTTGGGTAAATTTGATTCCAAAACATATGAAGGACTCTTTTTAGGTTACTCATCTGATAGTAAATCCTATAAATACTACAATCTAAGGTTGGACAATATAGTAATGAGCACAAATCTGAAGGTAGATGATGAAAAGTGACATGTTACAAACCATATTCCAGGATGAAGAGAAGATGATGAATATCTACAAGAAGGACAACCTAAAGAGGAACAAGAAGAATATGAAGTATCAGAGGAAGAAAAACAAGAATAAGAACAACAAGAAAAGAAGTATCAACAAATATAAAAAGAATATGAAACATAAAGACATGACACAAAAACTCATTCAAGGTAAAGCCAAATTCTTTGCGATGGGAGTGCAGAACCACAAACAAGGAGAAGAATAAACAATCATTATTACTCTTTTCAATCATTATTGCAGTTGATTTATCCATGATGATGGGTGGAGTGTCCACTTGAAGCGTCAGACATTTCAAAAACTCATAGATATTTAATCCAAAAGATGCACACATGGTTATGGCCAATTGTGAAAACATACACACTAAAATAAACAATAAAGTAAACATTTCCTTACTATCTACAATAGAATCTCATAACTTTGAATAATCCAATCAAGATGAACATTAGATCAATTCCATGAATGGTGAATTGGACCAAATTGAAAAGAATCAAACTTGGGATGTTTTTCCTACACCCAAGGATAAAAATGTAATAGGCACTAAATGGGTTTTCAGAAATAATCAAAATGAAAATGGGCAGGTAGTAAGAAACGAAGTAATATTAGTATGCAAGGGATATGCTCAAATTGAAGGAGAATGATCTTGAGTAGTATGTAACCACAATGGTGGAGGAACCCACCTCTAATTCAGGGAGAGTGGCCTTCATGAAGAGTCAATCTTAGGCCAAGCATATTATCTTTGACTCAATAAAAGATAGTATAATGCCAGTGATAACTTTATTAATGAATAGCAAGGACTGTATGGATACCTTGGTGAATCTGTATGAGAAATAGGCACCAAGTCAAAAGAGGACACTTATGCACAATCTTGAGTATTTGAAGATGGTTAAAGGGGAATTAGTAGCATCTTTCTGTTTCGGGATATCCTATATCAAAGATCATCACTTGGTCATTGGTGTCACAATGGATGATGATGATATAGTGCAGGCCATATTTGATGGTATTCTTTCTTCATGGGATAATTTCCTATCCAGTTTAAGTGGGAGAGAGATTCAACATACATTTGAGAGGTTATGGCATGATTTCCTCCAAGAGGAGAGTCACACTGCTACCAGGAGTGAGCCAACCCAAGAGGAGCATTCAACATTAACATCAAGATTCAAGGGAAAGACGAGAGTCACTTTCTAAAAAGGCTCTCAGAGGAAGTAAAAAACAAAAGGTATGTTCAAAGGAAAGAGTATTGATACATATAAGATTAAATTCTTTAGTTGCAATAAATTGGGTCATTTTTCTAAATATTGTTGGTATATGAGGAAAAATCCAAGGAAAGGGAAACATCATGCCTCAATTGTTGAGAATGATGAATCCAAAAGAAAACAGAAAAGTCCTTCTAATGAAAAAGAAACTAGAAAAGAATATTACTTGGTTTCTTCTTTATTCGGTACAATTTTCACAAGGTCGAAAACTTGGTTAGTAGACAGTGTTGCATCAAAGCACATGACAGGGTACAAGGAGATCCTCTCAGATTTGAAAGCAAAATATTTTGCAGAGCAGGTTGAGCTTGGGGATGGAAAATGTTACAAGATAGAGGGAGTAGGCTCTATCTCCTTCAAATTGGAATCTGGGTCTAGGATTCATGTTGATAAAATATTATATGTTCCAGGGATCAAGAATAATCTACTATCAGTTGCAACCCCTGAGGACAAGGGATATTGGGTGATCTTCAAGGACAGGAAGCTACTTTTGTGGGATAAAGGTAGCTACTGTACAACAAAACCTATTGGGTATTGTAGAGGAGGATTGTATGTTGTGACATGACAGTCAACTTAGGCATTAGTTCATGATGTGACCATCTCCAACGAGTTGTGTAATAGAAGACTTGGACATATTCATTTCAAAGAACTTCCATATCTGCAGAATATGAAAATGTTGGATCTATTTTCTTAAAGTAAAAAGTGACACATTTGATAAGTTCAAAGATTATAAAGCCTTTATTGAAAAGAAGATAAAGAAACACATTAGAACCCTTAGAAAAAACAATGGAAGAGAGTTTGAAACTCTCCATTTTGAGGGTTTATACAAGGAAGCAGGAATCAAGAGACAATCAACTATGCCATATAACCCTCAAAAAAATGGTTTTGTTGAGAGAAAAAACAAGACAATCTGTGAGGCAAGGAAATCCATGATGATTGAATAGGATCTACTAAATTATTTATGGGAAGAAGCTACCGCCATTTCCATGTATATTCAAAACAAGTGTCAACATGCTATCTTGAAGGACAAGACTCCTGAAGAGGTATTCTCAGGGATCAAACATGAAGTAGGGAATCTATGGATATTTGGATGTCTTGTATATATGCATTTCCCTAAGGAGAAGAGGACAAAGATGGAACCCTCGCGAAATAAAGGGGTTTTTTTGGCTTACAATGAAAACTCAAAGGATTACATGATATATGTACCAGGTCAGAAGCAGATAGAGGTAAGTATGGATGTGACTTTCCATGAGGAATTCACATTCAAGAAATCTAGAGAGCTGCAACAGGGATCATAATCAGTTTAGCCAACTTAACCCTCTTCTGAAAATGAAGAGTCATATGATCAGAGGGAGGAACCTCATGAAGGGCCAAGTGATGATATCATAGAAATTTATGAATAGTTGGAAAGAACTCTTGAAGAACCTACATCCAAAAGAAATCCAGGATGGCTTAAAGAAATAGTGAAAGAAGAAGAAAAGATAGTTTCTCCCAAAGGAACTTTTAGGGAAAGTAAGAGGCCTCACAGGTTTGGAAGATATGTTGCACTAATGAGCAACATCAGTGATGCCAAACCTTCTTCATTTGAAGAAGCAGCTAAATTACAAGGATGGAAGGATTCCATGCTTGAGGAATATATGTCAATTCTAGAGAACAATGTTTGGGACATTGTGCCAAGTCCAAAATATAAATCAATGGTCTTTTTCAAATGGATCTATAAGATCAAACATGCAACCAATGGGAGTGTGGAAAATTTCAAAGAAATATTTTTAGTCATAGGATTCACTCTAAAAGAAGGAATTGGCTACGACGAGACCTTTTCCCCTATAGCCAGGTATACCTCCATTCGAGTTATTATTTCTTTAGCTCCAGTTCTTGGTTTGAAGTTACATTAGATGTATATAAAAACAACATTCTTGAATAGAAATATTGAACATGAGGTCTTTGTGGAACAACCAAATGGTTTTGTACTACATAAAAAATACACTCATGTATGCAAGCTAAGGAAGGTATTTTATGGTCTTAAGCAGGCTCCCAGAGTTTGGTTTAACATCATTGATGGCTTTGTAAAAGCCTGGGATTTCAGAAAAGTGATGTTGATGTGAATTTGTACATCAAGGTAACAGGGAAATAACCTACTATACTAATCTTGTATGTTGATGATCTCTTCTTGACTGGAGATGAATGTATAATAGCCTGGTGCAAGAGGGAGATAATTTCAAAATTCGAGATGAAAGACTTAGGTTTGATGCATTACTTCCTAGGATTGGAAGTGTGGCAAAGACAAGGAGAGATATTTCTGACACAAGGTAAATACATAGTGGATGTCTTAAATAGTTTTGGTATGATGGATTGTAAATCCATGTCTACGTCGATGATTACCGACTTGAGGAGGATTCATGATTCTGATGCAAGTTCATATTTGGTGGATCCCACAATGTATAGGCAGTTGATTGGGTCATTGTTGTATATGATCCATACCGGGCTAGACATATGCTATGCAATGATTACAATGAGTCAGTTCATGTCTGAACCAAGATAGAGAAATTGGGTGGTAACAAAGCACATATTGAGATATCTCATAGGGACCATTACCTATAGTCTGAGATATACATCCAGTGGTGTTTTATTTTTACATGGGTATGCAGATGTTGACTGGGCAAGAATCCCAGTGGAACGAAAGAGTACTTTCAGATACTTCTTCAGTTTAGGATCCGCTATGATCTCTTGGTCAAGCAGGAAACATGGATCCATTGCACATAGTAAAAGAGAGGTTGAGTACATTACAATAAGTGATGTTGGTAAGGAAGAAATATGGATCAGAAAATTGGTTTTGGGGTTGCTTGGTGACAAGCTCGAGACGACGATGTTTCACTATGATAATCAAAGTTGCATAAAACTGACAGAGAACGTGATATTTCATGATGGATCAAAACATATTGACATGAAGTGCCACTAAATTCAAGACTTGGTCCAGAGAAAAATTGTAAAACTACAGTACATAGCCACAAGCGAGAAGGTAGTTGATATCCTGACCAAGCCATTGCCATTGATATAGTTTGTTCAACTGAGAGGAAATCTTGGTGTGGATGAGAATGACTCCCTCGCTGAGATGGATTGTTAAATTTGGCAGCATCGACAATCATTCTCCAATGAGAGGCCATATGGGCAACCTTGAGACTATCCAGGGATATTTGGAGAATCAACTAGTCTTGTGAGGTATTGGCAAAAGTCAGGGGGAACATACAACCTCTATGATTCAAACCAAAAGTCAAGACGAACGAAATGTTATATGATCTTGTGAGTCAAGATGTAAGTCTAATGAAAAATTCAAGGATAACGTACAACCTCTGTGACAATAAACAATCTAGTGCAAAATTCAAGGGGAACGTACAACCTCTCTGAGAATAGATAGACTAGTGTAAAATTCAGGGGGAAAGTACAACCTCTGTGAGCTTAGTCAAACCTTTTGAGCCATGAGAAAAAGTTAACGCATATAGCAAAAGTTAGGTTGAACATAAAATTCTTATGAGCTAGAAACAAACAATCTTCCTGATATTGCAAATGATGTCATTGTATTGATCTAGTGCGTTGGCATGTGTAACATTATCCACCATCAATAAATTTGAATGTCCACATAATAAGTCGAGTTGTAAAGGGTCAAGTTGAATGTGAAGGTTGAGTTGGGAAACTCAAGTTGTGAAATTCAAAGTTGCATGTCTAGGTCAAAGCCAAAGTTGGCAAGATTATTGCATGTTGGATACATGCATGTTGCATATTACATGCATGCATGTTGCATGTTGAGTTGCATGTTGCATTCATGATGACGAGTTGCATGCATGCATGTCAAGTTACATTCATTACATGCATGCATGTTGCATGCAGAGTTAGTTTGCATGCATTTCCAAGTCATAAGGGTGAGTTGTATTCTTAATTGAAGTGTAAAGTCAAGTTGTAAATTCGAACTAAAGTGTAAATCTGAGTGACGAAAAGAATGAAATCAATATTCTAATTTCAGCCCTCTCCCCTCTACCTCTCCACTCCTTTGTAAGCATAGCTCGACCCTCTTTCTTCACACAGTTTATGCAACATGAGGGTGAAAGGCAGCAAGTGTTTTATCAGTGTTGGTATATATCTTTGTTAGCAGATTGCATATATATCAGTTAGTAGGAAAAAAATATTTTTGTTAGAGGGAAACAAAATACACCCACAATGTTGGTGTAGATCAGTCCAGAATAAACAAAGAAGAAGCACCCAGGAAGTACACAACTTCTTCCTTCAGTGTTTCTTATTAATAGAATAATAGGACAACATAGTTTCTCATTGTTATAAAGGTCATACAGTCTGGTCTAAGTCATATTGGAAAGCTCATTTAAGAGAAAGTTTTCATGGTGGATATTTGTAAGTGATCATACATTATTAATGCAATAAAAGAAGATTGTTTGATGGGGTTTTTCTCCCTGTATAGGGTTTCCCCAAGGTATATGCGTTGTGATATTGCATGCCGGTAAATTATTATGATTATTTTTGTTTTGGTTTATTAATGATGTTAAGCTAATTTCAAAGTACAATAAGAATTTAAAGAATTACTTACAGTTTACAATCAAGCTCATAATTTAACATGGTATCAAAGCAGATTGCAACAACAGGTACACACAGAGATCCAAGCGAACTTGATAAATTTTCCAGTGTGAGTTCCATGGCATCCTCTATTTCAGTTAGGTCCGAGGATAGGCTCGAAGGAGCTTCCAACTTCAATGTGTGGAAGCTCAGAATAATGAATATCTTGCAGGAGCATGATCGTCATCATTATGTAACCACAATGGTTGAGGAACCCACCTCTAATGCAAGGAGAGAGACCTTCAGGAATATTCAAGCTAAGGCCAAGTGAATTATCTTTGACTTAGTCAAATATAGTATAATTCTAATGATGACTTTGTTAATGAATTCCAAGGACTGTATGGATACCTTGGTAAATCTGTATGAGAAACATGCACCAAGTCAAAAGAGGACACTTATGCACATGCTTAAGTATTTGAATATGGATAAAGGTGAATCAGTGGAATCTTTATGTTCAAGCATATCCCAGATCATAGATCATCTCTTGGTCACTGGCGTCACAATGGATGATGATGATTTAGTGCAGGCCACATTTGATGGTATTCTTTCTTCATGGGAGAATTTCCTATCTAGTGTAAGTGGGAGAGAGATTCAGACCACGTTTTAGAGGTTTTGGCATTATTTCCTCCAAGAGGAGAGTCACATTGCTACCAGGAGTGAGCCAATCAAAGAAGAGCATTCAACATTAGCATCAATATTCAAGGGAAAGACAAAAGTCACTTTCTATAAAGGCTCTCAGAGGAAGTCAAACACCAAAGGTATGTTCAAAGGCAATAATATTGATACATATAAGGTTAAATTCTTTAGTTTCAATAAGTTGGGTCATTTTTCTAAAGACTGTTGATATAGGAAGAAAAATCCAAGGAAAGGGAAACATCATTCCTCAACTGTTGAGGATGATGAATCCAAAAGAAAACAGAAAATTCGTATAATGACAAAGAAACTAGAAAATAATATTACTTGGTTTCTTCTTTATCCAATACAGTTTTCACGTGGCCGAAAAATTTGTTAGTATATAGTGGTGCATCAAAGCACATGACAGGGTACAAGGAGATCCTCTTAGATTTCAAGACAAAATATTTTGCAAAGTAGGTTGAGCTTGGGGATGAAAAATGTTACAATATAGAGGGAGTAGGCTCTATCTTCTTTAGATTGGAGTATTATAAGGATTCATGTTGATGAAGTATTATATGTTCTAGGGCTCAGGAAGAATCTACTATTAGTTGCAACCCTTGAGGACAAGGTATATTGGGTGATATTCAAGGACAAGAAGACACTTATGTGGGATAAAGGTAGCCACTTGAGTACAAAATAACCTATTGGGTCTCGCATAGGAGGACTATACATTGTGATAGAATAGTCGGTTCAATAATTAGCTCATGATGTGACCAGCTCCAACGAGTTGTGGTACAAAAGACTTGGACATATTCATTTCAAAGCACTTGTAGATTTGCAGAATATGAAAATGTTGGATCTATTTTATTAAAGGGAAAAGTGACACATTTTATAAGTTCAAAGAGTATAAATCTTTTAATAAAAAGCATACAGGGAAACAAATCATAACCCTTAGAATAAGAAATGGAGGAGATTTTGAATCTCTCCAATTTGAGGATTTCTGCAAGGAAGCATGAGTCAAGAGACAGTTGATCGTGCCATATAACCCTCAGAAAAATGGTGTTGTTGAGAGGAAAAATAGGACAATCTATGAGGTAGTGAAAGACATGATGTTTTACCAAGATCTGGGACACTTCATTCTATATGCCCCTTAGTATAGAAACCAATACACAAGACTTGAGGGAGGGATGCTCTAGGAATGGTCAATTCTTGAATATTATCAGTAAGGGTGGAAATTTGGCCTTGTAATTGCGTAATATTATACTCATCGGGTGGTCTTGTTACCTGCAAGATGCCTGGATATGCCGCCATCACCTCAATTTTCCTGGAATGTTTTGTGGCTTCCCCCAATGTATTTATTCGTTGTTGGGTTAAGGGAATCTGAGTTAATGGTAAAAGTCCCTAAATGAACCATTCACGTTGGTGGTCTTCATGAATGGGGTTGGATAATTTCCCTATCTCATATTTGAATCTTTGGTTATACTCCCAGGAAGGTTCCACATCTCTCTGTTTGATTTCTCATAGTTCAGAAAGAGCTTGTTGCTCGGATTGGGGTAATTTAAATTCAACAATAAATGTGTGTTTGACTTATGGTAAAGGAAATGGTTTCCCCTAGGGATTCCTTGGTTCGATGGATTTCATATACCATTTTAATGCCCAACCCCTTAATTTGGTCTAAAACTCAACTAGTTTATTAGCATCCAAAGTTCCATGAGACCGCTAGATGGCCTCACAAAAGAACCAATGTTGTTCCACATCTTCATCCCCTTTACCCGATAATTTTGGGTATCAGGTGAGGGATCTGACGTGTCAATCTAACTTGGGAGGATTTGGGAACCCTATCAAGATAAATCCTAGAGGTCCTAGTTTCAATAATACTAAATAATTTCCAAGACTACTGCTACTGATACCACTCAAACTTGTTGGACTAGAATGAGGAGAAATGATAGGAATTTTGGGAGAGTTTATTGTAGAACTTACCATATTGGAAGATTGTGTTGAGGGATTGGACGATCCAAGGATGGATCCTATGTCTTCAGGATGGGATTCTTTCACCTGGGGAATCGCATTAGGAGGCCATATCATATCAGGTCATGTAGTATACTTTGCATATTTGGGCGATGCAGGGTTTGATTCTCCCGTAGTTTCTTTAAAGATTACAACTAATTCTTGATCATCGATGGTGACTCTAAACATGATTATTTCTTCTGCATTTTCTTCATCTCATCAACTCTCTCTAGAACTCTCATATTTCTCTCCAAAATTCTCCTTAAACCATTGGTGGGTCATCCTTCCACGTAACTGCAATTCTTTCAACTTATATAACTCTCTTGTGTGACTCTTCTCGAGGCTGGTCTCCTTGTGTGATCGGTAATTCCTCTTGATCAACTTTCACATATTCTATTGCCACCGCTTTTCAAGTACCACAACCATTTTCTGATTCTGCTTTTCTCTAGCACTCTTCTCACGATGACCCCCCATACCTCAAGACCTTTTGTATTGTAACTCATGGATCCTCCCCTGAATCACCCTCCCTTCATACGCAAAGGGTTTTAATCGGTAATTTCAACCAAAGGAACCAGTAGCATTCCTTCTTCCACCAACAAGATCTTCGTTCACAATGGAATTTCTCTCAGTAATATCCCTGTAGATCTCTCATAAAATATTGCTTCTGCCTTTGAGAATGACTAGTGATTTTCACCAAGAAATTCAATGATGTATCCTGTTAGAATATTGTGATCGTTTACCATATACAATGCTATACCATTGCCACCCAACCATAGGCACAAATCCACCCCCGAGAACCTTAAACTTTTATAGATAGAATTATTCTAGGAAGCCACACTAGAACCAACAAATAAACCAAGAGAGTGCACCTTCTCCAGGGTAGCAAACAATTAAGAGTACCAAAAAGGTTGAACAAGAGTGTGATGCACCACTGCAACTGATGTCACTCCTCTTCCACACTTGCGCACTACTTCTGCTACTATTGCACTTCTAAGATATGCACACCAACTGACTGAGTGTGTGTATTTCCAAATGAGATAAAGTGCCTTCTATTTATACTAATCTAGCCAGGTGGACTTGGGTCTCTTCAAGCAAGGCCGACCTTCCCTTTTCTGCATATAATACTTCAATATTACTTATTCTTCCGAGTTGACTTGTATTCCATGGTTTTCACACATCTATTTAGGTTTTATCTTTCTTCTGAAATATTTTATTATAGCCAAAGGTTTATCCAAGGAGGTTAATACCTCCCGCAACTACCAAAACATGAACACTCCCTCTTAGCTAGCAAGGTATTTAACCAAGATGTTCTCTTTTGGTATTCATATCCTTGCTCTCTATGCCATAATACTCTCATCATGGTTATGTATACCATGATACTGGTAGCATCATTACATCACACATGGCTACACCCATGTGGACCTGTCAATCGTGTCTAGGGTCCACAACCTACTAGAGAACACTAGAGCTACACCTCGTAGTGTGTGTCACCATAATCATCATGGGATACACCCGCATGATGTGCTCACCCATGGATATACCCATGTCATGAGTATCATCATTACTATCATCATTATCCATCCATCTCACATGGAATGGGAAAGACCTAAATGNCGACTATGCCACTAGCATACCAGACTATCTCACTAGTGTAGAAACAACTCGACATACCATACCATCTCACTGGATTAGCCTACAACTTGGAATAAATCTTACAACTCAGCACAAGGCTTACAACTTGACATGAAGCCTACAACTCTGCACAAGGCCTACAACTCAAAACAAAGCCTACAAATCGGCATGAATCCTACAACTCGGCACAAGTCCTACAACTTGACATGAAGCCTACAACTCGGCATGAAGCCCACAACTCAGCAAAAGGCCTACAACTCGACATGAAGCCTATATCTTATCACAAAGGCCTACAACTCAGCATGAATCCTACAAGATCCTTCTTTTCAAATTATGTCATCAACTCCCTGCAACTGAGAGAATCCTCGAACTACGCTTCCATTTGTTGCATGCCCCTATGTATCATGTAAAGTGTCACAAAAGCTTTCTTCTTTCTGATCATTGACTCCCTCTGAAGTTTTACTCCCTCTAAGTCCTTTCTATTCTCGCTTTCTTTGGTAACCTTCCTGGAATACGTAGGATAACCAACCTGAAACAAGAACAATAAGAGAAAAAGTAATTCCAATATAATAGAATTTTATAAAAGAACATATCAATTTCATGGTAATTCATTATAACATTATCAAGGTGTCTAGCCTGAGAACAAGAACAAGAAATATCTCCTAGAGGAGATGTTAGTTCATATTGCAATTAAGTACAATAAGCATTTATATTAATAGTACATGCTACTAAGTATTCATTTGTTCCTGGGATTAATAAAATCTAAAGGATTGCAATACTTAAGTAGAAATAAAAATATTAAACCTGATATGTAAACCTGGAGTCTGGCTATTGTTCTACTTGAGTTTCTTTTCTTTTGAGACAAGTATTCCTTCCAACCTAGAGTGTGTGTTGTCCCTCTGAATGTATTAGATCTGAGATCGTTTTGGCTCTACGATTTCTTCTTGGACAAAGATCCCTTCTCTTTCCATATATTTATATCTATAGTAGTTGTTTTTTATTGTTTCTCCTACTCCATGTTCGTGTGCTTTGACGCTCCAAAAATCAAACTCTTCATCCTTTGACTCCTTCTATTCAGTCTGTGGTTCCATAAATTTTCCCTTTGTTATTTGAAAGGATGATGCCAATCCTTGTCTTCCATGCTCTACCAAGAGAACATGCTTCTGTTGTGCCACTCTAATTTTATGGAGGACGTCATGACTTTCTTTGAATTTGACCTTGACCAGTATATTGACTTTGACCAGTCAAACATTGACTTTGACACAAAATTTCAACATTGGTGTTTTTGATGGCTGAGGGCTCCAGGAGATGCAATGGGTTAGGGTTTGTTGCTACTGCAAGATCAAAAACCCTAGTTGCAACTACAATTGTGCTACAATGATATTGACAGAGAGATGTGGATCTACCTTCCATTGGTTAGACTATTTCAAAGATGGTGTGGGCACATAACCTATTAGAATATTGTTCTTGTTTACCATAGACAATGCTACACTGTAATATTTCCAAGGATGAGCCCAGTTATATTATGTATTGTAAACATGTTTTGTAGGTTGGTAAGCCGAGTTATAATAAGTTGAGAGGCTTATTTGGTGATTAGGCTGGAGAGCCTAGGTGTTAAAGGCAAGGAGCTTTATTTTGTATATGTAATTATGCATATCATTAATAAAATATAAACATCACTGTGTGCAGACCGACCATGAAGAAAGAGTGATGGGGGACTAAGCTTCCACAAGGTTGGGTAAGGGAGGAGGCTAAGTATTTGGGCCTAGGTGCTAAGCTAGGGGGATTACCTCTAAAGGAATAATATTTATTATTAATTCCTGAAGGCTAAAGTGGACATGATGAGTGTTGAGTGTTTTTATCCTAAGTCCTCGGAGAGGAAACGTGTACAAAAGGAAACACATGCATCTCCAGGAAGACACATGTCGACCTGGGCGCATGCAGTTAAAGCTGCAGAAGTCAGTCATGTTGGGGGCTTCGCTCCTCATTTGTCATCCTCCGCCTGAGTTCCTTACGATCTGGGGCATCTGAACCCATTTTTCCTTTGTGTCTGCATTTGCTTACCCACGCACAATGAAGGAAACCCTCATGGGAATATTGTTCTCTCTTGCATTCTTTCATCCTCCACCTGAGTCACTTTGCCATTCCCCATTGTTCATGAATTCCATTTATCTCTGCAATCGACCTCTGTGTTGATTCCTTGTCACGCACCTTGAAACCAGTGGAAGACTCGTGGACTAAGTCGTGTCTCCTATGAAGTCCGAGCACCCTTTAAATGTCTAAACCGTGTGGGATGTTGCCATTTTTGGATGTCCATACCCAAATTCCTGTTGTTGTTGTCACCGTGAGTTAACCAAATTGCTATTGTTGTTGATGTTATCTTCACCTTGCAGGAATTGAGTTGAAACTGGTTGAAGAAGCGGGTTGTCAGGCCCGTGGTAGAAGAGGCAAGTTGTCAAGCCTGTGAGCATCTCTCTCCAGATGAGAGAGTTTGTT
The DNA here is from genome assembly GCA_010110895.2 of Picea sitchensis. Classification (NCBI taxonomy): domain Eukaryota; kingdom Viridiplantae; phylum Streptophyta; class Pinopsida; order Pinales; family Pinaceae; genus Picea; species Picea sitchensis. Next base: position 65,118 of record SNQJ01S0001951.1, on the reverse strand, counting down.
GGGAAGTGGTTTTCTCCCAGAGAGATTCCAGCACCAGCTACGGAGATGCTCTAAGAATTCTTGATCCCTCCTATTGCCGAGACCCTGAGAGGGAGGTGAAGCAACCGATGGACTGTGTGATAGTGAAGGTGTATACTCTCGAGTGGAAAACGCATGTGGGGAATGAAAGTCCATGAGTAGTGGGCGTAAGAAGGATCCTAGAGAGAATCCTTCCAGTTTCACTGTGCAGTTTCCTGTAACCTCAACCTAGTCTAGGAATCCCTTGCCCTAGATGGATCTTAGTTCCATCTCAGGGGCGAGCCACTGTTGAGCATGATAAGAAATGTGGTCTATGGATGGGAGGTTCATGGAAGGTATTCACGTAGTTGGTGGTGCTACTCCAATTGAAAAGATAAGTATCAGTCTGTTCTTAATTTATATGTTATGCATATCTGTGATGCTTGAATGTTATCAGGTATTCTATTGCGTATATGAATTAATGTCTATTATATTTTAATATGTATGGTAGCATTAACTCTGTGTTATGTGTTTTATTTCGATTAAAATGCATTTTATATATTTATATGTGAATGTTCCGCAGTGGTAGCATTACCCGATCTCTGTGTTGGTCGGGGATGCTACAGTTTGGTATCAGATCTAAGTAAAGCGTCTAAGTAGTGGCATTGCCCGACCTATTGGTGGTTAGGGATGTTACAAATTGGTATCAGAGCCATGGTTTCGACACTAAGCTTGGATAGGCTATGTTAGTGGTAGTTGAATCAAACATTTCGGAAAATAATTGTTGTCGGAATGAATAAAATTCAAGTTCAGAGCTAAGGTTTCAAACATTGATCCTGAATGGGTTGGTTAAGTGGTCATTGGACCAAAGGCTTCAAAAGTAAATTATGTCTGGAGGACCAATTTCGAACTTGAGAACCTTCCTGAGTGCCAAGAAGTTACCTTGGTCGTGTTACGAAGCTCAGGAGGAGTAGCGGTGTTGTAAGACCACGACAGAAGTGGTATTGGGCCGCAGAGTAATGTGGACCTTAGGATCTTCTCGGGAAAAGGAGAATCCTTCACGACCGTCATATTTGGTAATGTTGCGAGGTAGTTAGCCATGAATTCCTTTGGAAATACATAGAGTAATAGAGTCTGTTTTGCGTCGTAGGATCTGTTCGGAAAGAAGGGAAATCCCTTACGACCATAAAATCTGGGGAACATGCAGAGGAGTTAAACCATAATCCCTTTGGACTTCACAACTTCAGTGAAGTCTGATGCCAAAAACAAGAGAAGGGCCAAAGCCCGAAGATCCAAAGTGGATCTACACTGTAGATATGGAGAGGAGAGTTCGGCCGTTGGATCAAGCCAATGTTAAAAGGTCAAACACAGTAGTGAATAGAGAAATCTCATGAAGAGCCAAAGTAGTGAGTCATGATGACATCATTTGGATGAATGTGGAGACATGGGATGTGTGTCACATGTTAGTGGGTTTCGAACCCGTGGAAGGTTGAAATGCCATATGGAACGTGACGTGTGACACCCATCTGATTGGGCCATGAGTTAGTTGTTAGTATTCCTCCACGTGGCACTCCGTATGAGCATGGTTTGTGGGAATCGAGGTTACATAATGAAGTTAAAGGTCAGAGGACCCACACTAGCGTTGATCACGATACATCAAGATCGATGACCATGAGGCATTGTGGGGATCCAAGTTGCACGAGAGTTAATTCTCCAAGGCGGTCCCACAATCCAAACCCTATTTTCACCAAGGGGTTATGTGTTAGTGTCAAAAGAATTGCGGGATGAAAGGCGGGTTACTCCAAACCACCGTTGCATGCCCCTGCAATTGGAAAACGTTAAGCGATGTGACGTAATGACATCACCAAGGATGATTGGGAATGTTTAGAGATTAACGGTTTGGGATGCGTGGATGTGAAATCCTCCGAAGTCCCGAAGCTTCGAAGTTATGGAACTCATACACCTAAGGTTCCTTAAAGTGTCAGCCGTCGAATGTTGAGTATACGTGGACGGTTGATCTGCCCTACTTCGCGAGTTCATTAATCCAGAACTTCGAGATATTGTTGTGTGGTACTTTGAAATCTTCCGAAGCCGAAGGCCTGAGTAAGCACCTAGTGATCTAGTGCTTGATCATGGCCCATGATTGCATGGGTTAGGGACTAAGACAAAGGGGCTATTGCTCAAAAATGATTACAAAGTAGAGAAGAGCTCGGAAAGAAAATGAAATCTGAACATTATCTTAAATCGGATTGGTTTGAATGCGTAAACTGGTGAAGTATTGAATAAGTTTTAATTATTTCTCTTCTTTGATTTTTCGAGTGCAAGTAGTGCACATTGTCCGCAAGAAGTGCATTGACAGAGGTAATTTAATCTCAGAGAAGATCAAGAGAGATACCATTGAACCTTCATCAGCAGAGATAACACAAGGAGTTCGTGCGAGACAAACTCATTCTAAGTCCTAAAGCTCAGAAGAGATAACGCTTACGAGAGCGAAGATGAGATCTAGGAGGCTAAATCATAGGATAAAGGTCAAAGGTCGAAGCCTTTGAACACTAACAAAATATTCTAAGGAGAAAGAAGTCAAAATATCAGGAAGAGGAGCGACAAAATCCATCAAATCAGTAGTGGGGAGGAGCCTAGACCATCAGATCAATGTCCAACAAAATAAAGGAAGCGCAAAGGAGAGGAATAGATCCCATCCATTAGGTCTGAGCATGAAGGACCAACAACCATTGGCTCCGGAGGTAAGAGCACAAGACTTAACCCTTGTGTGCACAAGAGAAGTGAACTTGTCAAAGTCCCAAAGTCCCGAAGTGATTTGTGATTGTCCATCATCAAGGAGGACACATGGCATAAGATCCACAACTTCATAAGTTTTTTGACAAGGAGGAGGAGAAACGACCGAAGTAAATCTTGGTTGTTGATCTGAAAGTGGATGTGTGGCGCCAGATCTGGAACTCCAAGTACGAATCACTCTAGAGGAAAGCAGAGGGTGAAAGTGTCGAAGTCTCGAAAGAGATCGAGGAGGAGGTTGAAGGACCATTGATCTGGTCTTGGTTGGAAAGATCCGAAGTAAATCAGGGCCATTGATTTGGAGAGGACGCATGGTAGAAGATCTGTCACTCTAGGGAAATTCACTCTGGAGATTTGTGTGTGTGGAGACGTGAGAACTCTCAAAGTTCGGAGAGTCAGAGTTCATTAGAACCATTTGATTGTTGAGGACAGGTGTCATTAGATCTTCCACTCTGGATGATTTGCATATGGGGAAAAGCAGATAGTTGAGAGTTGAAATTCCCGAGGGTCGGAGAGCCAGAATCAACCGTAGTTGTTGATTTGGAAGGGAGCTACGTGTCGATAGATCATGTAGATCTAGGATCACATGTGGAAGGAGGAAAGAAGGTAGAAAAGAGAGGATAGATAACAACCCTTGATCACAGATCATCGCCAAGGGATTGGAGATCGACAGACGAGCTGGATTGCGGGGCTAGAACTTGCTCGGATGTTAAAAATCTAAGAGAGGGCCACAATTTATACAACGATTTTAACAAAGTGATGCATGGCAGTTGGAGGTGAATTGTGGGTTGGAAAGAAGGTTGGCCTAAAACCACTCTTGCCCATGCCTGCAATCATAGTTTTCCATGAGGTCATAGCCTAGGGTCATATGAAGGAAAGGGCTAATGAAAATGGGGCTAGCACCTGAAACTTGGAGTTTTGGAAGAACGTAGGAATAAGGCCATGGGTCTGTTAGGACCTGCGCCTAAAGGAGAAAAGGGGGTCTGTGTATAATTATTTTGGGTTCAATCACGAGCCTGAAGAGTCAATGTGACTCAGAAGTTTGAAACATTCTTTGACCGAGAGGTTAGCAGACCCCGCTGAGGTAGGGGAATTGCGTCGAAAGTGATCAGGGCAGAAATAGTCATGTTCAGTGACTACAGTGAGAGCACAAGAAGATTCAGGAATCCAGGAAGAATTGAAGATTTCTGGGATCAACAGGGAAACGTTGTATAGGGAGAAGGAAGTTGATGCAATTTATGTGGCAGCAAGTATGTTACGACTTGTTGAGTCAGACATAGGAAAGAATGCTTGCATGTTTGCAAGTGTTGTTCGTGATGTTGTTGCACAAGGAGTGAAGAAACATAGAGCTGAAGTGTTGGTTATAAGTTTGATAAAAGAAGCATGAAAGCTTGTACTGCCATCTGACTTTCAGGTAGTATAAAATTTATTAATGGTAGTCATGCAGGTATGAGTTTTTATTACTCTTTTTGCATAATTGCTGAAAGGAAATTTAGGTAAGAATGGCCTCTGCAAGAGTTATTTTATAAAATCACATGGTTATAATATTGAATGCTTACCACTGGATGTGGTAAAGGCTGGAGGCATGTATTAATTCAAATATTTTTAGCTTATGAATGCACACACTGACATAGTAGAATGTCATGTTAATTTGATTATGGGGTAGTAACCAAATAACTAAAAGATAAGAACTTGTTATAGGAATGAATTCTAGTAAGCTAGTCATGTATGAGACTAGGACATGGTTGGATATGACAAGGTATGGATATGGAAAGGTTATGAGCCACATGTACTAAAATCTTCCTACCTTTAAATAAAACTTGGGCTGCAACCTTTTTTCTAACACTAATAAACACCACAAAATTATATTTTTGGTGTAGTGTTCGAGTTGAAAAGGAAGGAATCCAATTAATTGGGAAAACAATAGGAAGTGTGAGGAGAATGTGTCAACACATTAGCCAGAATTCCAACTCATGGATGGTGAGATACATGACTGAGATGAAGAACATTATGTAATTCAATGCAAGGTGCATTGAATAAGTATGCATTGAGAATTGCACTCATGCATAGTAAGTGATAGAATTGTATAATGGTTGAATATGTTTTGTAAGTACATGCATATATATTATTGCATGGAAATAATTGTTACTAACAACTGAAATGTTGTGAACTCATGAAGTTGAGGACATTTCAGGAGTTTCTAGACATTGCAACAGGAAAGTTGCAAGTCAAGTAGTCACATGAGCATTGACTACAGGAATTTTTCTTGTCCAGAAAAAGAAGTATTGAACTTACAGATATTACTATGAACATGCATATGCATAGAATGACAAGTCATTCTAGTTTATTTAATTGTTTGCTAATTATGATTGAGTTGCTAGATGCAGAAAATTCTAAGATCACTGCATAAGATTTTGTACATATTTCAATTGAATTATGATGTACAAGAAATACTGACAATTGTTTCAAGTATGCAAGATGAAGCCTTGCAGAAAAATGGTATTCATTTTAGTGCTTGTGGAAAACCACAAGGATGGGTGTATTCATATATGGAAACAACCAAGAAGAATTATGGAATGGAATTTCATGTTTGGGGAAAAAATTGAATTCCTTTTTGAACTAAGTTTGAGTTCCTAAATGAATTAATTTATGTTTCCTCATGATAACTGCATGTGGGTGATGCAGATGAGATGATGTTGATTAAAGTGGAATGTTGACTACAAAGAGTAGCTCAGGGAATATGTTGATTGGAAATCTCTGAGGGCAGTTGGAACTTTGGGAGCCACTGTGCTCTAAGACTTCCTGAGTCATCATGTTGTTGAAGCCCAAGGAAAGGGAGGTGTAGCAACTGATGGACTGTGTGATAGTGAAGGTGTACGCTCCTGGGGTGTGCCAGGCATGTGGGGAAGGAGAGACCATTGGTTGAAGTGTTTTTAAGGTTTGGTACCTTGGTCTAGACCATGTTGATATGGAAGTCTTCTCAATCAAAAGATAAGTACAATTTTCTATTATTGTATGTTGTGTAACTTGTATGCAGGTTATAATGTTATTAGAATTTCCTGTATATACATATATATACATTGCATATATGCTTGCATTACCTGCATCCATGACTGTACATAATGTGTTTCATGTTTCATTGCTTAATAAATATATACCTGATCCTAATCATGTGATTGATTGGAATGTGATTCAGGTGGAGCAAGAAGGTGTCCTACAAGTGCATCCGGTGTGCATATTGGACCGGAAGAGAAAACAGCTCCGGAATCAAGCCATAGGGATTGTAAAGGTCCAGTGGACCTAGTACGGTCTCGAGGACACGAAATGGGAGCACAAGGATGCTATGCAAGCAGAATACCCACATCTTTTTGAAGATTTCATAAATCTTGTTGATGATGTGTAAAAGTTGCACTGAGGACAGTGCAAAAATAAGGGGAGGGGATTGCAATATCCCAAAGGATGAGCCCATTTATATTATGTATTGTAAACACGTTTTGTAGGCTGGTGAGTCGATTTATAATAAGCTAGGAGGCTTATTTGGTGATTAGGCTGGAGATCCTAGGTGTTAAAGGCCAGGAGCCTGATTTTGTATATGTAATTATGCATATCATTAATAAAATATAAACATCGTTGCGTCTAGACCGACCACGAAGAAAGAGTGATGGGGGACTAAGATTCCATAAGGTTGGGTAAGGGAGGAGGCTAAGTGTCTGGGCCTAGGGGCTAAGCTATGGGGCTTATCTCTAAAAGAATAATATTTATTATTAATTCTTGAAGGCTAAAGTGGACATGTGGAGTGTTGAGTTTTTTTATCCTAAGTCCTGGGAGAGGCAACGTGTGCAAAAGGAAATGCATGCAGCTCCAGGAAGATAAGTTTCAACCACGATGCATGCAGTTAAAGATGCATAGGTCATCCATGTTGGGGGGTTCGCTCCTCACTCGTCATCCTTTGTTTAAGTTGGTTGGGATTTGGGGCGTCTGAACTCAATTTGCGTCTGTGTCTGGATTTTCTTACCCGTGCACCATGAAGGAAACCCTCATGGGAATATTGTTCACTCTTGTATTCTTCCATCCTCCACCTGATTTGCTTTGCCATTCCCCATCCTCCATGAATTTCGTTTAGCTCTGTGATCGACCTCTACGTTGATTTCTTGTCACTCACCCTGAAACCAATGGAAAACTTGTGGACTGAGCTGTGTCTCCTGTGTAGTTCGAGCACCCTGTAAATTTCTAAACTGTGTTGTGTATTAGTGTGTAATGTTGTCATTTTCGGATGTCCATACCCAAATTTCTATTGTTGTTGTCACTGTGAGTTAATCAAATTACTATTGTTGTTGTTTTTATCCTCACCTTGCGAGAATTAAGTTGAAACTAGTTGAAGAAGCGAGTTGTCAGGCCCGTGGTAGAAGAGGCAGGTTGTCAGGCCTGTGAACATCTCTCTCCAGGTGAGAGAGTTTGTTGGGAAGTGGTTTTCTCCTAGAGAGAGTCCAGTACCATCTACGGAGCTTTGAGAATTCCTGATCCGGCCTATTGCGGAGACCCTGAGAAGGAGGTGAAGCAGCTAATGGATTGTTTGATATTGAAGGTGTATACTCTTGGGTGGAACATGCATGTGGGGAATGAGAGTCTGTGAGTAGTGGGTGTAAGAAGGCTCTTGGAGAGAATCCTTCTAGTTGCACTGTGCAGTTTCCTATAACCTCATCCTATTCTAAGAATCCCTTGCCCTGGGTGGATCTTAGTCCCATCTCAGGGGTGACCCATTGATGAGCGTGATGAGTAGTGTGGTATATGGTTGGGAGGTTCATGTAAGGTCTGCACGTAGTTGGTGGTGTTACTACAATTGAAAAGATAAGTATCAGTCTATGCTTAATTTATATGTTATGCATGTTTGTGATGCTTGAGTGTTATCATGTATTCCATTATGTATATGAATTATTGTCTATTACATTTGAATCTGTATGGTAGCAGTAACTTTGTGTTATGTGTTTTATTTCAATTAAAATGCATGTTATATATTTATATGTCAATGTTCCACAGTGGTAGCATTACCCAGTCTCTGTGTTGGCCGGGGATGCTACAGTTTGGTATCAGATCTAAGTAAAGCATTTGAGTAGTGGCATTGCCCGACCTGCTGGTGGTTGGGGATGTTACAAATACCATTTTCACCCAAACATAGGCACAAAGACACCCTTGATCATCTTAACCTTTGCTAGATAGAATGATTCCGGGAAGCCACACTAGAACCAAGAGATAAACCAAGAGAGTGCACCTTCTCCAAGGTATTGCACAAGTAAGAGTACCAAAAAGGTTGAACAAGAGTGTGTTGCACCACTGCAGTTGTTGTTGTTCCTCTTCCATACATGTGCACTAATTTTTCTTCTACTGTTCTTCTACAATATGTGCACCAATTGAGTGAGTGTGTGTTTTTCCAAATGAGCTAAAGCGCCTTCTATTTATACTAATCTGGCCAGGTGAACAAGTGTCTCTTCAAGAAAGGTCGACCTATCATTTTTTGCATATAATACTTCAATATTACTTAATCTGTTGAGCTGACTTGTCTTCCAGGGTTTTCACACATCTATTTAGGTTTTCTCTTGCTTCTGAAATATTCTATTCTAGTCAAAGGTTTATACATGGAAGTTAATACCTCCCGCGGCTACCAAAACATCAACATATCCTTCAAGGGTAGTTTAGACCCCAAATTCCACAACTCAACAAGTCTAGTAATACAACTTGTGAAGAAAATAAAGCCACTCAATTACCCAATTAAATCTTTTATTGACACGATCTTTTAATTCTATCACTTCTTGTAACAGGTCGAGCCACTAGTAGACCTCTTATGGGAATAGGATCCAAAAGATCTCATATTAATCACTGGCTGATTCAGAATAGAATATTGTGTCCTTCACAACCCTCAAACATTTCTGCCATAACTCTTGAAATATAAACTTAGTGCACCTTCATTCTATTGGAATGCTAAGAAGGGGCCGGGGCCGGGGGGTGAATCATTATTACCCTTTTTCAAAAATTAATAGTTACTTTTATATTTTGTTAATTACCACAATAGATCAACATTGGATTTGTTTGTAAAATCAATTATATAAATATAATTAATACGAATTAAAAGGATTTATGAAGAATAGTGAAGGGCACCAATCCGTTTTAGAGCACCAACTCTAGGAGACACAAATCCCCTTCTTCACGGAACTAATGCTAGGAAGCTCCAACTCCCTTGTATTTAGGGAACCAACCCTAGGAAGTATCAATTCCCTTGTCTTTAGAGCACCAAACCTAGGAAGCACCAACTCCCTTATCTTTAGGGCACCAACCCTAAGAAGCACCAACTCCCTTAAATTAAACTTTACTTAGTAAAGGATATGAATCCTTTCATGCTCCTCCCTTCCACCCTCACTTCATAAGAATCATTAGTTCTTCTTCTTGGACTCTACTTCTATTTTGATCTTCTGATATGGACTACAAAGACACTTTATGCTCACCATTATTTCTCATTTATATAATCTTCCAACTGGTGCGAGCTATGAAGCATTGTGTCCCTTTGTTTGAACCATCACACCTCTTAATTTTAAATTAACAATAATCTCCATTATTATTCAGACATTATCGTGAAGGATTTTAATTTAGTGAGAGTTCTTTTCATAAATCGATCACACATATGGATCGATTTATTTTTTCTTTGCTAATGTTTTCATAAATCGAATTCTATAGAGATGCTTCCTTCAAACCATTTACATGTGACCATATGTGCAAAACCACAGGCTTATTAATTAAGTGATTCTCCCAGTGCCTCATGGCTTATGTGTTTGTAACCCATGACTGGGGCTGGAACCTAGTTCTCCGATACTTAGACTTTCATGTTTCAACTTCCCGAAGTGGTTACCTCTCATAAGGGTTGATCTGATGGCTGGCGTGATTCCCAGAAAAAAATCAACAGTCTAGATCCAATATTTAATTATCATTTTATTGCTTAATCTAGTGGCTATGACTTAATCAAAGGTTGAGTTGGACAACCACTATTTACTTCGGGACTTCAGGACTCTGGGGCTTCAGAGGTCCAGGTAATTGTTGTTCCAATTTTCATCAGAGTTGGTTAGCGCCGAAGTGGTCGACATGAGAGTGCTTACGTCATATTTCCACTATGTTTTTTATCTAATGGTTATGTGAGAATCCAGAGGATCTTAGATCAACAGTTAGCATTGACTTCGACGCTTCGGGTAGTTGTTGGTGGTAGATGTTGGATTCCCCCAAAGGACAATATCTCGAAGTGACGTAACTTGTTGACTTCACTGCTGACTTGGAACTAGTTGAGTGGCTGCCACGTGTCACCTAGATTCGTGACTTATGTAACCTAAAGTGCCAACTGGACCTAGATACTTGTCACCATCTGATTGCACCACATGTCCTTGTTGACGTGGTATTGTTGACGTGGATATCCTGATGTGGCAGATGTCCTCCTCCTGGTCATAGTTTCATATGAATCCTTGATCCAACAACTGTGATCAATTCTTATATCAATGGTCCATATTTATTTCGGGACTTCGAGCCTTTGCAATCATTCAACCTTCCAGAGTGCTTTTCTCCGAAGTAGATCAGATGGTCAATATTCATTCTTTCGTAGATGGGCGATCCTAGCTTGTCTAGGGGTTTCAAAAAAATCGATGACTATAACTTGATATACAGTTAAGGGATGGTTCTCATTCACTTCGGAGTTTTGAGACTTCGTCCTTTACAGCCTCCCAACTCTCCCGGAGAAAATTCCGTCGGACTGCATATTAGCACTTTCTGCTTGATATATTTTCATAAGTCCTGGAGCTAAGTCAGTGGAATTAGACACTAAGGAGATCCTCTCTTCGTGTATTCAATTATTCGTGACTCCGAGGCTCCAGGCTACTCGAACTCTAAGAAGTTCAATCGCTCTGGAATGTTTACCTGTTGAATAAGTCATAAGGTTGTGATGACTACTTGCTACTAGTTATTTAGTACACCTTATGTTCTCCTTCCACTGTTCTTGATCTAACGATCCTGGTATGTCCCAAAATATACATCAGTGGACAATATTCTTCCTCGATTATATTGTAATTTTACTGTGGGAATTTTCAATCTCGATCGTGTTTCTACAATGTGATTTCCCTTTTGACCTTTTTGGTTTTGTACTTGGATTCTAATTGATCGAGATCATTGATCTGTTGGGAATTCGATCTTGATAGTGTTTCTGCAATGCACTTCTTCTCTTGAGATTTAGGTAGATTCCTCTGCATGTTGTTCATAATAACTCATCATCGCATCATAATGACTTCGACTGTTGACATCAATGAAAACACATCAATGACAATATTTCCAACACTTTCCCACCATCTTTCAATGTCATTCTTAAATATGTGATGTTGCATCCTCTAAAAAATCGCTCAGAAGTCGGGTCCTGACAACATAATGATTTGTTGGAGTGAAATCGGATACTGGGGTTCTCATAGGTTACCAACAAAGGTATCATTGTAGTCTAGTTGAACTGGCATAGTTAACCTTCTGCAAGGGAAAGAGGTTTCACCCGAAGTGAAACAAAGACTTTGTTTGATAAAGTGAATTACAGAGGACACGTCATTAGATATATCATATCATAGTATATTTCCATACTTATATGTAAAGATATCACAACATTCAAAGTATTACATCGATAAAGACAATGATCAGTCTGTGTTGTGAAACATTAAAGTAAACACATACATTATAGAAGTTGCTAAAACAATATATAATTATTAAATACACAACACAACACAAATTACATGAAAATAAGACCAATCATGTGTCAGTGTTTTATGGAAACCTGCATAGGAGCCCTAGCCAAAGCATACACAAATAAATCTTATCAAGAAAAGGAAGAGAGATACACAATGAAGAATGAGAATCAATGTATATTATAATCTAATCAATGAGTGAGTGATATTC
>SNQJ01S0001951.1:12456-53317 GCA_010110895.2 Picea sitchensis | reverse complement strand
TTTGAATTTATTGCAGGACTTCTGAGAGGGGATGTGCAGAAAAGAGACCACGATGGTGGTGGAAGGCACCTGAAAAGGTGGTGTTAACTTCCACCGTGAATTAATACCATATTTGGACTCCACTGGCCCAGAGAACCAAAAGCGGCTCGCTAGCCCCAAATTTAATGTCTCGCAAGCTGGTAGGCAGACGAATTGATGAGGGATGGGATGGTGAACCGCCCATTCGTAGAGCCATCAGGCCTGATCGACGTGAGGGTAATCGTTCCACACGCGACCTCGCAAGAGGATAAGGCGTATGGCAGAAGCAATTGGGAGGGAAGATGCAAGGGGAACTCTGGCATTACGCAGAGTGAGTGATAGCAGAGAGGAAGGATTGCAACCTTTGCTCCTGGTCACTGGCAGACAGAGAGACACAGTCTCAGAGCATCGTGGTCTCAGCTCGGGGGTGGCTAGTGGTAAATTCGCTGGGAGTCACTACACCTAGGGTTGGGTGGAAACGAGCACCCCTCTCAGTCGTTGCACCCACTTTTGGTGTTATTCTGATAAGTGTTTTACATATTGCATCTTGAAATTCATATACTGATATATATATATATATATGCTCATAAAACTGTTAAATTGTGAATGATTTCAGTGTAAATGTCTATGCAGTGTTTGATAATAATAAATAGATATATGCTTATGACAGAGGAAACCATGCATGACTTATGTTGATAAATGAATCTAATTATGCCTAGGTTGAACTAAGTTAGGCTTCCAGCCCGTTCTCGGGAAGCTATTTACCTTTGTTTGTTTCCAGGAAGGCCCCAGAATAGGACTCTTCACAGAGATTCCCTTCTTGGAAAGGTTTTCCAAGAACTTGGAAAAGGGACTTGAATGGGAAAGTCTTAAAAATCCCTGTACGAGGAGGAATGACCCTCTTTAGGTTCCGAGATAGCAGTATAGGGATAAGTAACAAATCGACGAATGAGATATCGTCGGACGACCCATAGCCATTCACGACCGTTAGATTGACGAAGGTAACACGGGCGTTACATACCTTGCCCCTTTTTCCCTCTATCTTCGTGAACAACGAGGAAATCAGGATCATATATCCCAAGGCCCAAGAGAACATTTGAACCATTGATCTTTCCACATCCACAAAGTAATGGAAGAATGCACAAGGTGGGACAATCTGAGTCGTTGGATCTCATTCATAAATCCCATCAGTCGTTGGATCAGGTTAAGATGCTCGGTGTTTAGTCTCTGGAGTGTGCGCGGGAAGAATGGATCTAGGCCGTTAGATCTTGGCCCATTTATCCGTCAGCTGTTAGATCAGATAGGAGGTGCACGGGGTTTAACCCTTCTCATACTAGGCAGACGTCCTGACCTTCATTGGGATATCGACATTTGGGAAATCAGAGTTCTTGAGGTTGAAGGAATTGGGACATCACAAGTCTCAAAATCCCGGAGAGATCAGAACCGTCCATCTTGAGGAGGACGCATGGCAGCAATTGACGCCATTGGGGAAAGGCCCGACAAGAAGTTGTTGATCGGTGTTTTGGTCATCGGGGTATTAGGGATCCTGGTGACAAAGTGTTTATGCATTTTGGAATCGCGAACCACAAAACTTCGATAAGTGGGAGCCAGTTGTCAGCCAGTCGAGATTCGGAGAATCGAGAATCATGGGGACGATAATTCCATACATTGTGAAACTCCGAAGTCCGAAACCCCGACGAGAGGTAAGGTTGTGGTCACGGGGACATTGGTCATGTGGACTAAAGACTTAGCCCGGGAGGCTATGGCAGCAGAGGAGCATGTCGAGAATCGGGGATCGGTGAACCAAGTTGTTGGGACATCACGAGTGTCAAAACCCCGATAGGAGGAATCCTAACAGAAGTATATGGCTGCGGTCATACGAGAGGTGGTCGCATGGACCAGAGCTTAGCCCAGAGGGCTAACACATGAAAGGTGCATCGGGATTCGAGGGATCACAAATCCTTAGAACGTGTGCATTTGGACATGAGAAAGTTCGAAACCCTGAAACCCCGATGAGGAGGCATGGCTGCGGTCATATAGAGGGAGGTTGTATGGACCCAAGAGACTAGCCCAAGGGGACTAGTGGAAGTTAGAGCGCGTCACGGTTTGGGAATCGCGGATCCTGGGGACAAGTGCATTTTGGCACTTGAAATTTCGAAACCCCGATAGAAGGATATAAGGCTGCGGTCTTATGAGAGCGGTCATATGGACCAAAAGGCATAGCCAGGAGGGGCTAAGGCCAGAATAAATCTTATCGAAGATTCGGGAGCTCCGTGATCGAGAGTTCAAATTTTCATGATGGTAAACCCCGATGAACGAAATAGATTTTGTCGGAGGATCTCAGGGTCTGTAATGACCGTTAGATGTGGAAACAAGACGTTAGCTTAAGCCAGGATGTGGTTATGCTTTAGGATAAGCAGCGAGTAGATCTGGACAACCAAAGTCCACCTGCCCAGATCTATGGCTGAGGATGCATTCCGGAGCCCCCTTGCCATTCTACCTTTAACAAGGGGGGGGGGTCCGGAATTGGACGTGCAAATCTCGAACGGTCGAGATTACTTCATTGTGATCAATGGCTCCTAGGTGGATTCCGAACCCCCTTTGTCATTCTGCCTTTAATGGGGGGGGGTCTGGAATAGTGTGGCATGTGAAGTGGGACCCCTCCCTGTCATGACGACCACCGTGTCGCGTTTCCCTCTTGCCACCTGTATGCCACCTAACCACGCAACGGGGCGTTTCTCATTGGCTTCTCTCTATCCCTGTCGAGGTTTGTTCCTATTGGCCATTCACTGACCCCGTAGGGATTCATCCCCATTGGTCACTCGCTAGCCCTGCCGGGGTTCGGCAGTTGCAGAGTCGAATGTTTGGACATTACTGTAGTGCCGAAGCGTGAAATACAAAAGACGTTGCATTCAAATTGAACCATGAACCTAACCCATGATCACATGGGAATGGAGAAGGAAAGAGAAAGAGCCAGCTTACGTTGGGCCTCCATGGTTATTTAGGGGTTCGATTCCGACAGAGGACCAGAAAAATTTGATTTAGGTAGCGGGTATGTTACACTTTCCATGAGGAATTCACATTCAAGAAATCTATAGAGTTGCAACAAGAATCAGAATCAGTTTAGCCAACTTCACCCTCTTCTGAAAATGAAGAGTCATATGATCAAAGGGAGGAACCTCATGAAGGGCCAAGTGATGATCTCATAGAACTTTCTGAATAGTTGGAAAGAACTCTTGAAGAACCTACATCCAAAAGAAATCCAAGATGGCTTAAAGAAATAGTGAAAGAAGAAGAAAAGATAGTTTCTCCCAAAGGAACTTTTAGGGAAAGTAAGAGGCCTCACAGGTTTGGAAGATATGTTGCACTAATGAGCAACATCAGTGATGCCAAACCTTCTTCATTTGAAGAAGCAGCTAAATTACAAGGATGGAAGGATTCCATGCTTGAGGAATATATGTCAATTCTAGAGAACAATGTTTGGGACATTGTGCCAAGTCCAAAATATAAATCAATGGTCTTTTCCAAATGGATCTATAAGATCAAACATGCAACCGATGGGAGTGTGGAAAATTTCAAAGAAATATTTGTAGTCATAGGATTCACTCAGAAAGAAGGAATTGGCTACGACAAGACCTTTTCTCCTATAGCCAGGTATACCTCCATTCGAGTTATTATTTCTTTAGCTCCAGTTCTTGGTTTGAAGTTACATTAGATGTATATAAAAACAACATTCTTGAATGGAAATATTGAACATGAGGACTTTGTGGAACAACCAAATGGTTTTGTACTACATAAAAAAGACACTCATGTATGCAAGCTAAGGAAGGCCTTTTATGGCCTTAAGCAGGCCCCCAGAGTTTGGTTTGACATCATTGATGGCTTTGTTAAAAGCCTGGGATTTCATAAAAGTAATGTTGATGCAAACCTGTACGTCAAGGTAAGAGGGAAATAACCTACTATACTAATCTTGTATGTTGATGATCTCTTCTTGACAGGAGACGAATGTCTAATAGCCTGGTGTAAGAGGGAGCTAATTTCAAAATTCGAGATGAAAGACTTAGGTTTGATGCATTACTTCCTAGGATTGGAAGTGTGGCAAAGACAAGGAGAGATATTTCTGGCACAAGGTAAATGCACAGTGGATGTGTTAAATAGTTTTGGTATGATGGATTGTAAATCCATGTCGACGCCAATGATTACCGACTTGAGGAAGATTCATTATTCTGATGCAGGTTCATATTTGGTGGATCTCACAATATATATGCAGTTGATTTGGTCATTGTTGTATATGATTCATACCAGGCTAGACATATGTTATGCAGTGATTACAATGAGTCAGTTCATGTCTGAACCGAGATAGAGACACTGGGTGGTAACAAAGCACATCTTGAGATATCTCATAGGGACCATTTCCTATTGTCGGAGATATACATCCAGTGGTGTTTTATTTTTACATGGGTATGCAGATGTCGACTGGGCAAGAATCCCAGTGGACCAAAAGAGTACTTTCAGATACTTCTACAGTTTAGGATCCGCTATGATCTCTTGGTCAAGCAGGAAACATGGATCCATTGCACATAGTAAAAGAGAGGTTGAGTACATTACAACAAGTGATGTTGGCAAGGAAGCAATATGGATTAGAAAATTGGTTTTGGGGTTGCTTGGTGACAAGCTCGAGATGACGATGTTTCATTATGATAATCAAAGTTGCATAAAACTAATAGAGAACCTGATATTTCATGATGGGTCAAAACATATTGACATGGAGTTCCACTAAATTCAAGACTTGGTCTAGAGAAAAACTGTAAAACTATAGTACATAGCCATGAGCGAGAAGGTAGTTGATATCTTGACCAAGCCATTGCCATTGAGATAGTTTGTTCAGCTGAGAGGAAAGCTTGGTGTGGATGAGAATGACTCCCTCACTGAGAGGGGTTGTTAAATTTGGCAACATCGACAATCATTCTTAAATGAGAGGCCATATGGGCCACCTTGAGGCTATCCAGGGATATTTGGAGAATCAACTAGTCTTGTGAGGTATTGGCAAAAGTCAGGGGGAACATACAACCTCTATGATTCAAACCAAAAGTCAGGACGAACGAGATGTTATATGATCTTGTGAGTCAATATGTAAGTCTAATGCAAAAGTCAAGGATAATGTACAACCTCTGTGACAATAAACAATCTAGTGCAAAAGTCAGGGGGAACATACAACCTCTCTGAGAATAGACAGACTAGTGTAAAATTCAGGGGGAAAGTACAACCTCTGTGAGCTAAGTGAAACCTTTTGAGCCATGAGAAAAAGTTAAGGCATCTAGCAAAGGTTAGGTTGAACATAAAATTCTTATGAGCTAGAAACAAACAATCTTCCTGATATTGCAAATGATGTAACTGTATTGATCTAGTGCGTTGGCACGTGTAACATTGTCCACCATCAATAAATTTGAATGTCCACATAATAAGTCGAGTTGTAAAGGTTCGAGTTGAATGTGAAGGCTGAGTTGGGAAACTCAAGTTGTGAAAGTCAAAATTGCATGTCTAGGTCAAAGCCAAAGTTGGCAAGATTATTGCATGTTGCATACATGCATGTTGCATATTACATGCATGCATGTTGCATGTTGAGTTGCATTTTGCATTCATGATGACGAGTTGCATGCATGAAAATTTGCATGCATGCATGTCAAGTTGCATTCATTACATGCATGCATGTTGCATGCAGAGTTAGTTTGCATGCATTTCCAAGTCAGAAGGGTGAGTTGTATTCTTAATTGAAGTGTAAAGTCAAGTTCTAAATTCAAACTAAAGTGTAAATCTGAGTTATGACAAGAATGAAATCAATATTCTAATTTCAGCCCTCTCCCCTCTACCTCTCCACTCCTTTGTAAGCATAGGTCGACCCTCTTTCTTCACACAGTT
This sequence comes from Picea sitchensis, assembly GCA_010110895.2. Classification (NCBI taxonomy): domain Eukaryota; kingdom Viridiplantae; phylum Streptophyta; class Pinopsida; order Pinales; family Pinaceae; genus Picea; species Picea sitchensis. Next base: position 47,380 of record SNQJ01S0001951.1, on the reverse strand, counting down.
TATGCAACATGAGGGTGAAAGGCAACAAGTGTTTTATCAGTGTTGGTATATATCTTTGTTAGCAGACTACATATATATCAGTTAGTAGGCAAAAAATATTTTTGTTAGAGGGAAACAAAATACACCCACAATGTTGGTGTAGATCAGTCCAGAATAAACAAAGAAGAAGCACCCAAGAAGTGCACAACTTCTTCCTTCAATGTTGCTTGTTAATAGAATAATAGGACAACACAATTTCTCATTGTTCTAAAGGTCATACAGTCTAGTCTAAGTCATCTTGGAAAGCTCATTTAAGAGAAAATTTTCATGGTGGATATTTGTAAGTGATCATACATTATTAATGCAATAAAACAAGATTGTTTGATGGGGTTTTTCTCCCTGTATAGGGTTTCCCTAGGGTATATGCATTGTGATATTGCATGCTGGTAAATTATTATGATTATTTTTGTTCTAGTTTATGAATGATGTTAAGCTAAGTTCAAAGTACAGTCAAAATTTAAAGAATTACTTATAGTTTAAAATCAAGCTTATAATTTAACATGGTATCAGAGCTTACGGTGTGATAATCTTGTTGAAGTGAAACAACAGGTACACACAGATATCCAAGAGAACTTGATAAATTTTCCAGTGTGAGTTCCATGGCATCCTCCATTTTAGTTAGGGTCGAAGATAGGCTTGAAGGAGCTTCCAACTTCAATGTGTGGAAGCTCAGGATAATGAATATCTTGCAGGAGCATGATCTTCAGCATTATGTAACCACAATGGTGGAGGAACCCACCTTTAATGCAAGGAGAGAGACCTTTAGGAATATTCAAGCTAAGGCCAAGTGAATTATCTTTGACTTATTCAAAGATAGTATAATTCCAATGATGACTTTGTTAATGAATTCCAAGTACTGTATGGATACCTTGGTAAATCTATATGAGAAACATGCACCAAGTAAAAAGAGGACACTTATGCACACGCTTAAGTATTTGAATATGGATAAAGGTGAATCAGTGGAATATTTATGTTCAAACATATCCCAGATCATAGATCATCTCTTGGTCACTGGCGTCATAATGGATGATGATGATTTAGTGCATGGACTAGAATGAGGAGAAAAGACAAGAATTTTGGGAGAGTTTATTGTAGAACTTACCATATTGGAAGATTGTGTTGAGGGATTGGGTGATCCAAGGATGGTTCCTATGTCTTCAGGATGGTATCCTTTCACCTGGGGAATCGCATTAGGAGGCCATATCATATCAGGTCATGTAGTATACTTCGCATCTTCAGGCGCTGCAGGGTTTGATTCTCCCGTAGCTTCTTCAAAGATTACAACTAATTCTTGATCCTCGATGGTGACTTTGAAAATGATTATTTCTTATGAATTTTATTCATCTCATCAACTCTCTCCAGAACTCTCATCTTTCTCTCCAAAATTCTCCTTAAGCCATTGGCGGGTCATCCTTCCACGTAACTGCAATTATTTCAACTTATCTAACTCTCTTGTGTGACTCTTCTCGAGGCTGGTCTCCTTGTGTGATCGATAATTCCTCTTCATCAACTTTCACATATTCTATCACCAGCTCTTTTCAAGCACCACAACCATTTTTTGATCCTGCTTTTCTCTGGCACTCTTCTCACGATGACCCCCCACACCTCAAGACCTTTTGTATTCAAACTCATGGATCCTCCCATGAATCACTCTCCCTTCATGTGCAAAGTGTTTTACTTGGGAATTTCAACCAAAGGAACCGGTAGCATTCTTTCTTCCACCACCAAGATGTTCATTCACAATGGAATTTCTCTTAGTAATATCCCTCTAGATCCCTCGTAAAATATTTCTTCTGCCTTTGAGAATGACTAGTGATTTTCACCAACAAATTCAATGATGTATCCTGTTAGAATATTGTGATCGTTTACCATATACAATGCTATACCATTTCCACCCAACCATAGGCACAAATCCACCCCCAAGAACCTTAAACTTTTCTAGATAGAATGATTATGGGAATCCACACTAGAACCAACAAATAAACCAAGAGAGTGCACCTTCTCCAAGGTAGCAAACAATTAAGAGTACCAAAAAGGTTGAACAAGAGTGTGATGCACCACTGCAACTGATGTCACTCCTCTTCCACACTTGCGCACTACTTCTGCTGCTACTGCACTTCTAAGATATGCACACCAACTGAGTGAGTGTGTGTTTTTCCAAATGAGCTAAGGTGTCTTCTATTTATACTAATCTAGCCAGGTGAACTTGAGTCTCTTAAAGTAGGGCCGACCTTCCCTTTTCTGCATATAATACTTCAATATTACTTATTCTGCCGAGTCGACTTGTCTTCCATGGTTTTCACACATCTATTTAGGTTTTTTCTTACTTCCGAAATATTCCATTATAGCCAAAGGTTTATCCAAGGAGGTTAATACCTCCTACAACTACCAAAACATGAACACTCCCTCTTAGATAGCAAGGTATTTAACCATGATGTTCTCTTTTGGTATTCACAGCCTTTCTCTCTATGCCATAATAATATCGTCATGGTTATGTATACCATGCTACTAGTAGAATCATTACGTCACACATGGCTACACCCATGTGGACCTGTCAATCTCGTTTAGGGGCCACAACCCACTAGAGAACATTAGAGCTACACCTCGTAGTGTGTGTCACCATAATCGTCATGGGATACACCCGCATGACATGCTCACCCATGGATATACCCATGTCATGAGTATCATCATTACTATCATCATTATCCATCCATATCACATGGAATGGGAAAGACCTAAATGGTCTTGCAGAGAGGTAGCATCACCAGAGCTACACAGTCTATCTCATGATCACCCGGATCATATTATGAGCAACACCATCACAACCATACAGGTTCTCGACTATGCCACTAGCATACCAAACTATCTCACTAGTGTAGAAACAACTCAACATACCATACCATCTCACTGGATTAGCCTAGAACTTGGAATAAATCTTACAACTCAGCACAAGACTTACAACTTGACATGAAGCCTACAACTTTGCACAAGGCCTACAACTCAAAACAAAGCCTACAAATTGGCATGAATCCTACAACTCGGTACAAGTCCTACAACTCGGAACAAGTCCTACAACTCGACATGAAGCCTACAACTCGGCATGAAGCTTACAACTCAAAAAAAGGCCTACAACTCAACATGAAACCTATATCTTAGCAAAAAGGCCTACAACTCAACATGAGTCCTACAAGATCCTTCTTTTCAAACTATGTCATCAACTCCCTCCAACTGAGAGAATCCTCGAACTACGCTTCCATTTGTTGCATGCCCCTATGTATCATGTAAAGTGTCACAAAACCTTTCTTCTTTCTGATCATTGACTCCCTTTGAAGTTTTACTCCCTCTAAGTCCTTTCTATTGTCTCTTTCTGTGGTAACCTTCCTGGAATACGTAGGATAACCAGCCTGAAACAAGAACAACAAGAGAAAAAGTATTTCCAATATAATAGAATTTTATATAAGAACATATCAATTTCATGGTAATTCATTATAGCATTATCAAGGTGTCTTTCCTGAGAACAAGAACAAGAAATATCTCCTAGAGGAGATGTTAGTTCATATTGCAATTAAGTACAATAAGAATTTATATTAATAGTACATGCTACTAAGTATTCATTTGTTCCTGGCATTAATAAAATCTAAAGGATTGCAATACTTAAGTAGCAATAAAAATATTAAACCTAATATGCAAACCTGGAGTCTGGCTATTGTTCTTCTTGAGTTTCTTTTCTTTTGAGACAAGTATTCTTTCCAACCTGGAGTGTGTGTTGTCCCTCTGAATGTATTAGATATGAGATCGTTTTGGCTCTACGATTTCTTCTTGGACAAAGATCCCTTCTCTTTCCATATATTTATATCTACAATAGTTGTTTTTTATTGTTTCTCCTACTCCATGTTCGTGTGCTTTGAAGCTCCAAAAATCAAACTCTTCATCCTTTGACTCCTTCTATTCGGTCTGTAGTTCCATAAATTTTCCCTTTGTTCTTTGAAAGGATAATGTCAATCCTTGTCTTCCATGCTCTACCAAGAGAACATGCTTCTGTTGTGCCACTCTGATTTTACGGAGGATGTCATGACTTTCTTTGAATTTGACCTTGACCAGTATCTTGACTTTGACTAGTCAAACATTGATTTTGACCCAAAAATTCAACATTGGTGTTTTTGATGGCTGAGGGCTCCGGGAGATGCAGTGGGTCAGGGTTTGTTGCTAATGCAAGATCAAAAACCCTATTTGCAACTGCAATTGTGCTACAAAGATATTGACAGAGAGCTATGGATCTACCTTCCATTGGTTAGACTATTTCAAATATGGTGTGGGCACATAACCTATTAGAATATTGTTTTTGTTTACCATAAACAATGCTACAGTGTAATATCCCCAAGGATGAGCCCAGTTATATTACGTATTGTAAACATGTTTTGTAGGTTGGTGAGATGAGTTATAATAAGCTGGGAGGCTTATTTGGTGATTAGGCCGGAGAGCCTAGGTGTTTAAGGCCGGGAGCCTGATTTTGTATATGTAATTATGCAGATCATTAATAAAATATAAACATCATTGCATGTAGACCGACCACGAAGAAAGAGTGATGGGGGACTAAGATTCCACAAGGTTGGGTAAGGGAGGAGGCTAAGTGTTTGGGCCTAGGGGCTAAGCTAGGGGGCTTACCTCTAAAGGAATAATATTTATTATTAATTCCTTAAGGCTAAAGTGGACATGATGAGTGTTGAGTGTTTTTATCCTAAGTCCTCAGAGAGGAAATGTGTGCAAAAGGAAACACATGCAACTCTAGGAAGACACATGTCGACCTGGGCGCATGCAGTTAAAGCTGCAGAAGTCAGTCGTGTTGGGGACTTCACTCCTCATTCGTCATCCTCTGCCTATGTTCGTTGTGATCTGGGGCGTCTGAACCCATTTTTCCTTTGCGTCTGCATTTTCTTACCCATGCACAATGAAGGAAACTCTCATGGGAAGATTGTTCGCTCTTGCATTCTTACATCCTCCACCTGAGTCGCTTTGCCATTCCCCATCCTTCGTGAATTCCATTTAGCTTTGCACTCAACCTTTGTGTTGATTCCTTGTCACGCACCTTGAAACCAGTGGAAAAATCATGGACTGAGTCATGTCTCCTGTGAAGTCTGAGCATCCTTTAAATGTCTAAACCATGTTGTGTCTTAGTGTGGACTATTTCCATTTTTGGATGTCCATACCCAAATTCCTATTGTTGTTGTCACCGTGAGTTAACCAAATTGCTATTGTTGTTGATGTTATCCTCACCTTGTAGGAATTGAGTTGAAACTGGTTGAAGAAGTGGGTTGTTAGGCCCATGGTAGAATAGGCAGGTTGTTAGGCATGTGAGAATCTCTTTCTAGGTGAGAGAGTTTGTTGGGAAGTGGTTTTCTCCTAGAGAGAGTCCAGCACCAACTACGGAGCTCTAAGAATTCTTCATCCGACCTATTTTCGAGACCCTGAGAGGGAGGTGATGCAACTGATAGATTGTGTGATAGTGAAGGTGTATAGTCCCGAGTGGAACATGCATGTGGGGAATGAGAGTCCGTGAGTAGTGGGTGTAAGAAGGATCTTGGAGAGAATCCTTCGAGTTTCACTGTGTAGTTTCCTGTAACCTCAACCTAGTCTAGGAATTCCTTGCCCTAGGTGGAGCTTAGTCCCAACTCGGGGGTGACCCACTGCTGAGCGTGATGAGCAATGTGGTCTATGGCTGGGAGGTTCATGGAAGGTCTTCACGTAGTTGGTGTTGTTACTCCAGTTGAAAAGATAAGTATTAGTATGTTCTTAATTTATATGTTATGCATGTCTATGATGATTGACTGTTATCATGTATTCTGTTGCGTATATGAATTATTGTCTATTAGATTTGAATCTATATGGTAGCATTAACTCTCTGTTATGTGTTTTATTTTGATTAAAATGCATGTTATATATTTATATGTGAATGTTCCACAGTGGTAGCATTACCCAGTCTCTGTGTTGGTCGGGGATGCTACATTTTGGTATCAAATCTAAGTAAAGCATCTGAATAGTGGCATTGCCTAGCCCATTGGTGGTTGGGGATGTTACAAATTGGTATCAGAGCCATGGTTTCGACACTGAGCCTGGATAGGCTATGTTAGTGGTAGTTGAATCAAACGTAAAAGAATTGTTGTTGGAATGGATAAAATTCAAGTTCAGAGCCAAGGTTTCAAACATTGATCCTAAATGGGCTGGTTAAGTGGTCATTGGACCAAAGGCTTCAAAAGGAAATTATGTTTGGAGGACCAATTTTGAACCTAAGAACCTTCCTAAGTGCCAAGAAGTTACCTTGGTCATGTTACGAAGCTTAGGAGGAGTAGCAGTGTCATAAAACCATGACATAAGTGGTATTGGGCAACAGAGTAATGTGGACCTTAGGATCTGTTCGGGAGAAGGAAAATCCTTCACGACCGTTAGATTTGGTAATGTTGTGAGGTAGTTATCCATGAATTCCTTTGGAAATACATAGAGTAACAGACTTTGTTTTGTGTCGTAGGATCTGTTCGGAAGGAAGGGAAATCCCTTACGACCTTTAGATATGGGAAACATGCAGAGGAGTTAAACCAGAATCCCTTCAGACTTCGCAACTTCAGTGAAGTCTGATGCCAGGAACAAGAGAAGGGTCGAAGCCCGAAGCTCCAAAGTGGATCTACACCATATATTTGGAGAGGAGAGCTCGACCATTGGATCAAGCTAATGTTAAAAGGTCAAACGCAGTAGTGAAGGGAAAAATCTCCTGAAGAGCCGAAGTAGTGAGTCATGATGACATCATTTGGATGAACATGGACACATGGGATGTGTGTCACGTGTTAGTGGGTTTCGAACCCGTGGAAGGTTGAAATGCCATATGGAACGTGACATGTGACACCCATCTGATTGGTCCATGAGTCAGTCGCTATTATTCCGCCATGTGGAACTCCGTATGAGCATGGTTAGTGGGAATTGAGGTTACATAATGAAGTTAAAGGTCAAAGGACCCACACTAGTGTTGATCATGATACATCAAGATCGATGGCCATGAGGCATTGCAGGGATCCAAGTTGCACAGGAGTTAATTCTCCAAGGTGGTCCCACAATCCAAACCCTGGTTTCACCAAGGGGTTATGTGTCAGCGTCAGAAGAATTGCAGGATGAAAGGTGGGTTACTCCAAACCACCATTGCATGCCCCCACAATTGGAAAACGTTAAGTGATGTGACGTAATGACATCACCAAGGATGATTGGGAATGTTCAGAGATTAACAATTTGGGATGCATGGATGTGAAATCCTCTGAAGTCTCGAAGCTTTGAAGTTACGGAACTCAGACGCAAAAGGTTCCTTAGTAAGTGTCAGCTGTCAAATGTTGAGTAGACGTGGACGGTTGATCTTCCCTACTTCGCGAGTTCGGTAATCTAGAACTCCGAGAGATTGTTGTGTGGTGCTTTGAAATCTTCCGAAGCCGAAGGCCCGAGTAAGCACCTAGTGATCTAGTGCTTGGTCATGGCCCATGATTGCATGGGTTGGGGACTAATATAAAGGGGCTAGTGCTAAAAAATGATTACAGAGCAGAGAAGAGCTCGGAAAGAAAATGAAATCTAAACATTCTCTTAAATCAGATTGGTTTGAATGTGTAAACTGGTGAAGTATTGAATAAGTTTCAATTGTTTCTCTTCTTTGAGTTTTTGAGTGCAAGTAGTGCACATTGTCCACAAGAAGTGCATTGACAAAGGTAATTTAACCTTAGAGAAGCTCAGGAGAGATACCATTGAACCTTCATCAGCAGAGATAACGCAAGGAGTGCGTGGGAGACAGACTCATTCTAAGTCCTAAAGCTCAGAAGAGATAACGCTTACGAGAGTGAAGACGAGATCTAGGAGGCTAACTCACAGGAGAAAGGTCAAAGTTCAAAGCCTTTGAACACTGAAAAAATCTTCCAAGGTGAAAGAAGTCAAAATATCAGGATGAGGAGTGACAAAAATTATCAGATCGGTTGTGGGGAGGAGCCTAAACCGTTAGATCAATGTCCAACAGAATAAAGGAAGCAAAAAGGAGAGGAATAGATCCCATCCATTAGGTTTGAGCACGAAGGAGCAGCAACCATTGGCTCTGGAGGTAAGCACATGAGATTTAACCCTTGTGTGCATAGGAGAAGTGGACTTGTCAAAGTCCCAAAGTCCCGAAGTGATTTGTGACCGTCCATTGTCAAGGAGGATAGGTGGCATAAGATCCACAAATTCAAAAGTTTATGGACAAGGAGGAGGAGAAACGACCGAAGTAAATCTTGGTCGTTGATCTGAAAGTGGATGTGTGGTGCCAGATTTGGAACTCCAGGTACAGAGCACTCTGGAGGAAAGAAGAGGGTGAAAGCATCGAAGTCTCGAAAGAGATCGGGGAGGAGGTCGAAGGACCATTGATCTAGTCTTGTTCGGAAAGAGCCGAAGTAAATCAGAGCCATTGATTTGGAGAGGACGCGTGGCAGAAGATCTGTCACTCTGGGGAAATTCACTCCGAAGATTTGTGTGTGGAGACGTGAGAACTCTCCAAGGTCAGAGAGTTGGAGTTCATCAGAACCGTCTGATTGTTGAGGACAGGTGTCATTAGATCTTCCACTCTGGATGATTTTCATATGGGGAAAAGCAGATAGTTGAGAGTTGAAACTCCCGAGGGTCGGAGAGCCAGAATAAACTGTAGTTGTTGATTTGGAAGGGAGATACGTGTCGATAGATCGTGTAGATCTATGATCGCATGTGGAAGGAGGAAAGAAGGTAGAAAAGGGAGGATAGATAACAACCCTTGATCGCGGATCATCGCCAAGGGATTGGAGATAAATGGATGAGCTGGATTGCAGAGCCAGAACTTCCTTGGATGTTAAAAATATGAGAGCGGGACACAATTTATACCATGTTTTTAACAAAGTGATGCATGGCAGCTGGAGGTGAATTGTGGGGCAAAAAGAGGGTTGGCCTAAAACCACTCTTGCCCATGCCCGCAATCACAGTTTTCCATGAGGTCATAGCCCAGGGTCATATAAAGGAAAGGGCTAATGAAAAAGGGGCTAGCATCTGAAACTTGGAGTTTTGGAAGCGCATAGGATTAAGGCCGCGGGTCTGTTAGGACCTACGCCTAAAGGAGAAAAGGGGGTCTGTGTATAATTGTTTTGGGTTCAATCACGAGCCCGAAGAGTCAATGCGACTTAGAAGTTTGAAACATTTTTTGACCGAGAGGTCAACATACCCCATTGAGGTAGGGGAACTGCGTCGAAAGTGCTCAGGGCAAAATTAGTCATGTTTAGTGACTACAGTGAGAGCACAAGAAGATTCAGGAATCCAGGAAGAATTGAAGAATTTTGGGATCAACAAGGAAACGTTGTATAGGGAGAAGGAAGTTGATGCAATTTCTGTGGCAGCAAGTATGTTACGACTTGTTGAGTCAGCCAGAGGAAAGAATGCTTGCATGTTTGCAAGTGTTGTTCGTGATGTTGTTGCATAAGGAGTGAAACAACATAGAGTTGAAGTGTTGGTTATAAGTTTGATAAAAGAAGCATGAAATCTTTTACTGCCATCTGACTTTCAGGTAGTATAAAATTTATTAATGGTATTCATGCAGGTATGAGTTTTTATTACTCTTTTTGCATAATTCCTGAAAGGAAATTTAGGTAAGAATGGCCTCAGCTAGAGTTATTTTATAAAATCACATGGTTATAATATTGAATGCTTAGCACTGGATGTGGTAAAGGCTGGAGGCATGTATTAATTCAAATCTTTTTATCTTATGAATGCACACAATGACATAGTAGAATGTCATGTTAATTTGGTTATGGGGTAATAACTAAAGAACTAAAAGATAAGAACTTGTTATAGGAATGAATTCTAGTAAGCTAGTCATGTATGAGACTAGGACATGGTTGGATATGACAAGGTATGGATATGGAAAGGTTGTGAGCCACACATGTACTAAAATATTCCTACCTTTAAATAAAACTTGGGTTGCAACCTTTTTTCTAACACTAATAAACACCACAAAATTATATTTTTGGTGTAGTGTTTAGGTCGAAAAGGAAGGCATCCAATTAATTAGGAAGATAATAGGAAGTGTGTGGAGAATGTGTCAACACATTAGCCATAATTCCAACTCATGGATGGTGAGATACACAACTGAGATGCATCTGGTGAGCATATTGGACCGGAAGAGAAAATAGCTCCAGAATCAAGCCATAGGGCTTGTAAAGGTCCAGTGGACCTAGTACAGTCCTGAGGACACGACATGGGAGCATGAGGATGCTAAGCGGGCAGAATACCCACATCTTTTTGAATATTTTGGAAATCTTGTTGATGCTGTGTAAAAGTTGCACTAAGGACAATGCAAAAATAAGGGGAGGGGATTGCAATATCGCAAAGGATGAGCCCAGTTATATTATGTATTGTAAACATGTTTTGTAGGATGGGGAGCCAAGTTACAATAAGATAGGAGGCTTATTTGGTGATTAGGCTGGAGAGCCTAGGTGTTAAAGGTCAGGAGCCTGATTTTGTATATGTAATTAGGCATATCATTAATAAAATATAAACATCGTTGCGTGCAGACCAACCATGAAGAAAGAGTGATGGGAGACTAATATTCCACAAGGTTGGGTAAGGGAGGAGGCTAAGTGTTTAGGCCTAGGGGCTAAGCTATGGGCTTACCTCTAAAGGAATAATATTTATTATTAATTCTTGAAGGCTAAAGTGGACATGTTGAGTGTTTAGTTTTTTTATCCTAAGTCTTGGGAGAGGCAACGTGTGCAAAAGGAAATGCATGTAGCTCCAGGAAGACAAGTGTCGACCTGAGAGCTGCATTTAAAGCTGCAAATGTCATCCATGTTGGGGGGTTCGCTCCTCACTCGTCATCCTTCGCTTGAGTTCGTTGGGATTTGGGGTGTCTGAACTCAATTTGCCTCTGCATCTGGATTTTATTACCCGTGCACCATGAAGAAAACCCTCACGGGAAGATTGTTCGCTCTTGTATTCTTCCATCCTCCACCTAAATCACTTTGCCATTCCCCATCCTTCATGAATTTTGTTTAGCTCTGTGATCGACCCCTACATTGATTTCTTGTCACGCACCCTGAAACCAGTGGAAAACTCGTGGACTGATTCATGTCTCCTGTGTAGTCCGAGCACCTTGTAAATTTATGAACTGTGTTGTATCTTAGTGTGGAATGTTGTCATTTTTGGATATCCATACCCAAATTCCTGTTGTTGTTGTCACTGTGAGTTAATTGAATTGCTATTGTTGTTGTTTTTATCCTCACCTTGTGGGAATTAAGTTGAAATTGGTTGAAGAAGTGGGTTGTCAGGCCCATGGTAGAAGAGGCAGGTTGTCAGGCCTGTGAACACCTCTCTCAAGGTGAGAGATTTTGCTGGGAAGTGGTTTTCTGCTAGAGAGACTCCAACACCAGCTACGAAGCTTTGAGAATTTTTGATCCAGCCTGTTGCCAAGACTCTGAGAGGGAGGTGAAGAAGCCAATGGACGGTTTGATACTGAAGGTGTATACTCCCAGGTGGAACATGCATGTGGGGAATGAGATTCTGTGAGTAGTGGGTGTAAGAAGGCTCCTAGAGAGAATCCTTCCAGTTGCACTGTGCAGTTTCCTATAACCTCAGCCTATTCTAAGAATCCCTTGCCCTGGGTGGAGCTTAGTCCCAACTCAGGGGTGACCCACTAATGAACGTGATGAGTAGCATGGTTTATGGCTAGAAGGTTCATGGAAGGTCTGCACATAGTTGGTGGTGTTACTCCAATTGAAAAGATAAGTATCAGTCCGTGCTTAATTTATATGTTATCCATGTATGTGATGCTTGAGTTTTATCATGTATTCTGTTGTGTATATGAATTATTGTCTATTACATTTGAATCTATATGGTAGCAGTAAATCTGTGTTATGTTTTTTATTTCGATTAAAATGCACGTTATATATTTATATGTGAATGTTCTGCAGTGGTAGCATTACCCAGTCTCTGTGTTGGTCGGGGATGCTACAGTTTGGTATCGTAGCTAAGTAAAGCATCTGAGTAGTGGCATTGCCCGACCTGTTGGTGGTTGGGGATGTTACAAATACCATTGTCACCCAACCATAGGCACAAAGACACCCTTGATCACCTTAAACTTTGCTAGATAGAATGATCCCAGTAAGCCACACTAGAACCAAGAGATAAACCAAGAGAGTGCACCTTCTCCAAGGTAGTGCACAAGTAAGAGTACCAAAAAGGTTGAACAAGAGTGTGTTGCACCACTGCAATTGTTGTTGTTCCTCTTCCATACATGTGCACTAATTTTTCTTCTACTGCTCTTCTACAATATGTGCACCAATTGAGTGAGTGTGTGTTTTTCCAAATGAGCTAAAGCGCCTTCTATTTATACTAATCTAGCCAGGTGAACATGTGTCTCTTCAAGAAAGGTTGACCCATCCTTTTTTGCATATAATACTTCAATATTACTTAATATGTTGAGCTGGCTTGTCTTCTAGGGTTTTCACACATCTATTTAGGTTTTCTCTTGCTTCTGAAATATTATATCCTAGTCAAAGATTTATCCATGGAAGTTAATACCTCCCGCGGCTACCAAAACATCAACATATCCTTCAAGGGTAGTTTAGACCCCAAATTCCACAACTCAACAAGTCTAGTAATACAACTTGTGAAGAAAATAAAGCCACTCAATTACCCAATTAAATATTTTATTGACACGATCTTTTAATTCTGTCACTTCTTGTAACAGGTCGAGCCAATAGTAAACCTCTTATGGGAATACGATCCAAAAGATCTCATATTAATCACTGGCTGATTCAGAATAGAATATTGTGTTCTTCACAACCCTCAAACGTGTCTTCCATAACTCTTGAAATATAAACTTAGTGCACCTTCATTCTGTTGGAATGCTGAGAAGGGGGGGGTGAATCATTATTACCCTTTTTCAAAAATTAACAATTACTTTTATATTTTGTTAATTACCACAATAGATCAACAATGGATTTGTTTGTAAAATCAATTATATATATATAATTAATAAGAATTAATAGGATTTATGAAGAATTGTGAAGGGCACCAATCCATTTTAGAGCACCAACTCTAGGAGACACAAATCCCTTTCTTCACAGAACCAATGCTAGGAAGCTCCAACTCCCTTGTATTTAGGGAACCAACCCTAGGAAGTATCAACTCCCTTGTCTTTAGGGCACCAACCCTAGGAAGCACCAACTCCCTTGTCTTTAGGGCACCAACCCTAAGAAGCACCAACTCCCTTAAATTAAACTTTACTTAGGAAAGGATATGAATCCTTTCATGCTCCTCCCTTCCACCCTCACTTCATAAGAATCATTAGTTCTTCTTCTCGGACTCTGCTTCTATTTTGATCTTCTAATCTAGACTACAAAGACTCTTTATTCTCACCATTATTTCTTGTTTTTATAATCTTCCAACTCATGTGAGCTATGAAGCATTGTGTCCCTTTGTTTGAACCATCGCACTTCTTCATTTTAAATTAACAATAATATCCATTATTATTTAGACATTATCGTGAAGGATTTTAATTTAGTGAGAGTTCTTTTCATAAATCGATCACAAATATGGATCAATTTATTTTGTCTTTGCTAATGTTTGCATAAATTGAATTCTATATAGACGCTTCCTTCAAACCATTTACATGTGACCATATGTGCAAAACCAAGGGCTTATTAATTAAGTGATGCTCCCAGTCCCTCATGGCTTATGTGTTTGTAACCCATGACCAGGGCTAGAACCTAGTTCTTCGGTACTTCGACCTTCATGTGATTTATCTCTCACTCGATCTTCCAGAGTTTCAACTTCCCGAAGTGGTTACCTTTCACAAGGGTTGATCTGATGGTTGGCGTGATTCCCAGAACCAAATCAACGGTCTAGATCCAATATTTAATTATCCTTTTATTGCTTAATCCAATGGTTATGACTTAATCAAAGGTTGAGATGGACGACCACTATTTACTTCAGGACTTCAGGACTCAGGGACTCCAGGGCTTCAGAGGTCCAGGTAATTGTTGTTCCAATTTTCATCGGAGTTGGTCAGCACTGAAGTGGTCAACATGGGAGTGCTTACATCATATTTCCACTATGTTTTTTATCTAACGCTTATGTGAGAATCCGGAGGATCTTAGATCAACAGTTAGCATTGACTTCGACGCTTCGGGTAGTTGTTGGTGGTAGATGTTGGATTCCCCCGAAGGACAATATCTTGGAGTGACGTAACTTGTTGACTTCACTGCTGACTTGGAACTAGCTGAGTGGCTACCACGTGTCACCTAGATTCATGACTTATGTAACCTAAAGTGCCAACTGGACCTAGATACTTGTCACCATCTGATTGCACCACATGTCCTTGCTGACGTGGTATTGTTGTCATGGATCTCCTGATGTGGCACATGTCCTCCTCCTATTCATAGTTTCATATGAATCCTTGATCCAACGATTGTGATCAGTTCTTAGATCAATGGTCCATATTTATTTCGAGACTTCGAGCCTTTGCAATCATTCAACCTTCCGAAGTGCTTTTCACCGAAGTAGATCGGATGGTCGATATTCATTCTTTCGTAGATGGATGATCCTGGCTTGTCCAGGGGTTTCAAACAAATCGATGACCATGAATTGATCTATAGTTGAGGGGACGGTTCTCATTCACTTCAGAGTTTTGAGACTCCGTCCTTTGCAGCCTCCCAACTCTCCCGTAGAAAATTTCATCAAAGTGCATATTATCACTTTCTGCTTGATATATTTTCATAAGTCTAGGAGCTAGGATAGTGGACTTAGACACTAAGGAGCTCCTCTCTTCAGGTATTCAATTATTTGTGACTCCGAGGCTCCAAGCTACTCGAACTCTAAGAATTTCAATCCCTCTGGAGTGTTTACCTACAGAATAAGTCATAAATTTGTGGTGACTCCTTGCTACCAGTAATTTAGTACACCTTACGTTCTCCTTCCACTGCACTTGATCTAACGGTCCTGGTATGTCCCGAAATCTACATCAGTGGACAATTTTCTTCCTTGATTATATTGTAGTTTTACTGTGGGAATTTTCAATCTCGATCGTGTTTCTACAATGTGATTTCCCTTTTGAGATTTTTGTTTTTGTACTTGGATTCTAATTGATCGAGATCATTGATCTGTTGGGAATTCAATCTCGATAGTGTTTCTGCAATGCACTTCCTCTCTTGATATTTAGGTATATTCCTCTGCATGTTGTTCATAATAACTCATCATCACATCATAATGACTTCAACTGTTGACATCAATGAAAACACATCAATGACAATGTTTCCAACACTTTTCCACCATCTTTCAATGTCATTATTAAATATGTGATGTTTCATCCTCTAAAAACTTGCTCATAAGTCAGGTCCTGACAATGTAACGATTTGTTGGAGCGAAATCGGATACTAGGGTTCTCATAGGTTACCAACAAAGGTATCATTGTAGTCAAGTTGCACTGGCATATTTAACCTTCTGCAAGGGAAGGAGGTTTCACCCGAAGTGAAACAGAGACTTTGTGTGATAAAGCGAATTACAGAGGACATGCCATCAGATATAGCACATCATAGTATATTTACATACTTATATGTAAAGATATCACAACATTAGAAGTATTACTTCGATAAAGACAATGAACAGTCTGTGTTGTGAAACATTAAAGTAAACACATACATTATAGAAGTTGCTAAAACAATATGTAATTATTAAATACACAACACAACACAAATTACATGAAAATAAGACCAATCATTTGTCAGTGTTTCATGGAAACCTACACATGAGACCTAGCTAAAGCATACACAAACAAAGCTTATCAAGAAAAGGAAGAGAGATACACAATGAAGAATGAGAATCAATGTATATTATGATCTAATCAATGAGTGAGTGATATTCACTCATATAGGCAATGACATCCTATAATTAGGAATGCATGCATAATAGTGATGGTCTTAGATTAGAAAGTCTAAACTAGAACTAGTCAATTAACTCCCACTGAACTAGTGTTACCACCACTGAACTAGTGTGTCGAAAATAGAAATTTCTCCAACACCCCCCTGAACATCACTATGGAGTAAAAAATGAGACCCACCTACTAGGCCATATTAGTTACTCATGTACAATGCAACTAATGAACATTCAATAAAAGTGAGGAAAGAGGGAAAACCACGTGGGAACAAAACCCCCTCTCAAAAGACAATGGATCAAAATAAGAAAAGGCAGTTGCTAGGAAATTGTGTTCTTCACTGCAAGACGATCCTGTAAATTCTGAAACTTCTTCTTAGTGAATGTATTGGTGAATATGTCATCAGTCTATTCAAAGGAAGGACAAAACTACAAATCAATTATCATGTCATGTACTAAATATCTGATGAAATACATGTGGACCTCAATGTGGTTGGTTCGTTGTCGTTGTACTGGATCTCTACAAAATCTCAGTGTACTCTAACTGTCACACCATATGATAGTAGGATAGTGAAACTAGATACCAAGATGGTAAGGAAGTGTTGAAGTCAAAGTGTTTGAATGACACAGTTGACTACTCCTCTATACTCGGCCTCTGCCAAAGATAAAGAAATGGTTGATTGATTCTTATTTGACCAACAAATTGGGCCTAACACCAAACTGAGAGTGTACCTGGACGTGGACTTGAGATTTTTTCTATCACCAACCCAATTTGAATCTATGAATCCTATGAGATCTAATGCACAACCAGTTGCATAGTGAATCCCATAACTCATGGTGCCCTGAACATATATGAGGATGCGCTTGTCAACCTTCTAGTGCAGATCATGGGGTTCCTGCATGTATATGAAAATTGCTCCTACCACATATGAGATATCTAGATGGGTGTGGGTGAGATACAAAAGACTCCCCACCAACTGTCGATAAAAAGTGTTGTCCACTAATGGTGTATCTCTGCCATCCTTAAGTTGGATCCTAGATAAGAAGGGTGTACGTGTAGACTTATAGTTTGTCATGTGGAATCTATCCAGAAGATCCCTGACATACTTAGCCTGAGAAAGTTTGATGTCAAAATCATCTTGACCGATCTCGAGACCAAGAAAAATGTGTAGTGGACCCATGTCCATCATAGAGAACCTATCATGCAAAATATCTTTGACCAAATCAATGGCTGAAGTAGAGCTACCAGTGATCAAAAGCTCATCAACATAGAGTACTAATATCATCACAGAGTTAGTAGTCCTCAACATGTAAATATTGGAATAAGATATACATCTAACAAAATCATGTGAGAGAAAGTAAGAATCCATCTTTGCATACCATTTTTGGCACAGGGGCAGACGCAAGGTTCAACGCTTCAACAATGCACCAACAAAAACCTAACTATCGTCCCTTTCGGCAACACCTGTGAAGTAGATGAAGTCTCACCCGAGGTAGAGGCAGGGGGGGTTGCAAGACTCAAGTGTTTGCAACCTAGCTGGGACACATATCTGTGATTACAATACTTAAAAAATCACTTAGCAGTTAACATTCATTAACATTTAACCCTTATTCACATCGCAGGTAAAACCCTAATTACATAACAACACAGTATTCGACAAGGTCTAACACATCTAAACTTAACACATAGTAATAGAGCAGATCTAGCATTCATTCACATTACTAAGCACTAAGATACTATCTCAGATGCATCTAACATACATAAATATGATAGAACTAAGAATAAATCACATCAATCACAGAAAGCAACCATAACACAAGATATATGTGGTTCACCCCCAGCGTGGGGCTACGCCCACCAACTCTTCTTCTTCTTTATTATCTTTTGTCAATCTCCTTACATACATAGAGCCTCAAAACCAAATCTTCATAGGATAGGAGATCTATGTGCACCTCGCTAGATCCTCCTTCCCTGAGCTTGGCACAACGCAGAGCCTTTGTTACAATCACTTGCACTTAACCCAACAAGTTCTCAATACACAATATGCACAGAGCTAACTCAATCACATCACTTTCACTTAGCACAATGCATCACTTAGAACCGCATACCTCTTAGATCGCGTCCCTTCTTACATCACCTAGATATATATTTATACATTACAAAAAGGGCCTAAGCATGGGTAAGACCCATGGGCCAACATCCCATACCCATTACATAAACCCTAAACCCAAAAATCCCTCAAAAGGGGGGGAGATCCTACGATCTTCGCTTCTCTTGGCGCTTCATCTTCAACCATCCTGTCGAAGTCCCAAAATTGGTCAAACATGACCAACGTTTCCACAAAACTTGGTCAAGAGACAACATGCCCCCAACACTCACCTATGAATTGTCCTATGTCACTCTGATCTAGGTAACACTGCCTCAAAGGCCTCAATCTTAGCTCAATATGCCTCGACCTATTGCTTCACCAGAGCCTCCTGCTCGACAAACTCTTGAACAACTTTCTCAGTCATCGGTCCTTCCAAGCATTGTTCTACCGTGGCGACTACTTGTTATAGCTGTGCACCTTGTCCTTCAATCTCCTCAAAAAGTGTGCAAGCTTCATCCTGCACTGGTTGGAGCCTCTAGGTCACTTCCATGACTTTACTCTGGATGGCATGGACCTGTTTCTGAACTGTGCGCTGTTCCTGTGACCTTTTCATCCTCTCGACCGGTGACAGTAGCTTCAACTGTGCTTGCACTGTTGCTGCCTATTGCTTTTCCTCCTAGAGTTGTGACTCCAATGCCCTTAGTTCAGGTTCCTCTACAAGGCACTCGTAGGTCTGCGCACTCCAACTGCTGAATTACTTGCATTCCAAGGCCAATGCCTTGATTCTTTCGATTGTGCTCTTGGCAGTTTCCTCTCTCTGATCTCGCACTTCTTGTGGAGTACTTGGCATGGCTTGTAGTTCTAGTTCTGTTATTTGTGCATGGAGATGTTGAATGACTTCGGCGAGCTTCCCTATTTGGCTCTCCAATGTGTCTTCTTCTATCTTTGCGAGGCCCGACACAAAGCGAAGTGCTCTGGTGACTGCCTCCTTGACTCCCATCTGCTATGTGAGTAGTTGTTCTTTCTCCTTCTGGATCTGTGCTCTATCCTCTGCAAACTTCACCTGGAGGTCATCTTTTTCTTGTTGCGCAACCCAATGTTTCTCTATGGATTCCTCCTTTTCTTGATTCAGGGCCTTTGTGGCCTATTCTTTTTCCTCCTGGATACGATGAAGGAGAGCCTCTGTCGAGTCTGCTAATATGCGTCGTTAGGTAGGCTCATCTCCTAATTCTATGTCCCCTACTAACAACGGTGCAGTAGACATTGTGCAGTTTGAATAAAGAGTCTGCTATACCCCTTTGAGCTCCGCCTTGATCCTCTCAAACATTGTCTCATGTTTGTCTTCGCTTTGCTACAAGATATCCTCTGAGGTATCTGATACAACGACAATGATAAGGTCAATATAATCCACCGTGAGCACAGTGTGGAATGGAGTTTTATTGGCTTTTGACTTCTTCCGCAATGAAGTTTCCTCGGGGAACCCTTTCTTTTCTTGGATGTTTCTGCTTCTGGAAGGGGATCTTTAGGTAGTCTTACTTTTCCCTACTTCTGCGTGTCTTCTCCCCCTTCATCCTCTTCTTTGTCTACTTCGTCACCTCCTCCCCCTTCAGGTGAATCTAGTGTAGTTTCCTTTGATGCACTGCTCAATTCCTGTACCTCTTCCTTCTTTTTCTTCCTGTTGTTGTTGGGTGCATCATATTCTTTGTGGGTGACTACAGAACTTCCGATGAGGTCGGGGTCGGACAGTTCTGCCTGGTCAACTGGTACTAGGACTCTGCAGGCCATTCCTTGGTTATTTCTTCCATGTCCTCCTATGTGAGTTTGTAATAGGACTGGAGATCTTCTTTGTGTTTGTCTCTGCGCGTAGTGATATATATGAAGTGCCTGTCTGCGTGGAAATTTGTGAGTGGCCTAAACCTGTGAAGAGTGTTCAACGTCATGCGAGGGAATGATTCAATGGCCCTCTCCAGCTACAGATAATAGGTGTGGAACATCGCGTTTGACTTCCATTGCTTCGCCATGTCGCTCGACTACCATAGCATAGTGAACTTCATAGCTATTGGTTCAGCCGACTCAGTTTCAAGGAAGGTCACTCCTTCTAGCATCTCCCACGCAATGAAGGCAATGAGAATCAACAACCAACTGAAATAAAACTCATAGCCCTGATCCTGAGCTTCATGACAGTCTTTCTCTAACTGGTTGATGAGGTATCTTGCCCAGTTCATTTGTAGTCCTTCAACACAGTTTCCTGTGAGGTCGACGACAAAACTCGTGACCTACGTTGGCCTATTCTTTCTGACTATCTTACCAATGATCAACTGGCAAGCTATGCACACTATGCCATTCTAGATGGAGGTTTCTTTATAGCCCCCCTTTCCCTTCTCCACATCACCATAGGTTTCTTTTATTGTTTGTGCCAGGGCTCTATCTACAACCTTCCCTAGGTAATAATCCTGGGGATTTGGTCCTTGCATGCTCAATCCATTGATCCAATGGATCAATGTCGTATCTACTATGATGCGCATGTCCAACCATAGGTAACCTCCATGGAAGAATGACAACATGAGTTTAATTCATGCATTAACCTCCTGATGTCTATCGAAGTGTGGTAACTCCATTACATTGAGGATGGTCAATATTGCAATGTCCATGGTCCACAACTAGGGGATTATTTTTGACTTATTCCCCATTGTCTTGGTCAAATACTTGTGTGGTGCAATAATTCCATAGTTTTTGCGATCTCCCAAGTTGAAGTCACTGATCTTAAGTGTTAGAATCTTCTCCAACTATAGTCCTACTACGAATATCCCCTTTGGGAGGTACGCGGTGAACACTGTTTATTCGAAGTCCCTTGGGACACTGTCACAACTCACTGCGCTAGCCATAGGCGGGATGTAGTTGGCCAAGATTGAAGGTATGAGCTTCTCATTCACCAAGTCATCACGATGCTTGGCTTGTTTCTCTGTCGCAATTCGAGAGAGCCCAGATCGACATACAGTCGATGGGGATTCTTGCACTCCTTTTGTCGACGAAGCTTGTGCTCCTGTGGACATGACCTTCTCATCCATGAGGTCTATGAGAATCTCTTCGACGGATTTCTTTACTGCACTAAAGTCACCCTACATACATGCTCAACATCTGATATCTCATGTCGATGCACAAGTAGTCAAGGTAGAAGAACGGATGGCGAGGTCTCAATAAGAACTGCGCGGTAATAGCCATCTCTTTGTGGGTTCGAATAATCACAATTGGAAAAAGTGTCCATGGTAAGACATTTGACAGGTTAAATAGGTAACATCATAACAGGTTCTTCCAATGGGTGGGAATGCCTCAATCAATGAAATTCCATCCGTTATGGTGTGGTCCCAATGGTCCAATGGAGAACGTTCTGGAAATAACTATTTTTCTAGCCGTTCTGGAGCGTCTAACGGTCGGGATGCATCCAATGGTCATATTTCTTCGCCGTGGTGAAGTGCCAGTCGGTGTTGTTCTACTATTTTGGCGAGGTTCAAGTTCTGCAAGCCTTCCTTCTGCGAAGTCTTTTCTGGAACCTCTTGCAATTTTTCTATCTTTTCTTTCTTCTTACTGAGTTTTCTAGCTTTATTTTGTGTGATCTGCGTCTCTAGATTCCTCTTTCCATTTTTGTTCTTATCTCCTCTTGGCATAGTAACTTCACACAAATGAGGGTCTTTCATAGGGTTCAAGGGTAGTACTTCTTCTCGTATTGTTTTTGGAGTAGATGCTCTACTCTCCTATATGGATAAGTTCTCTAAGTCTTCTTGCGTTCTTTCAACTTTGACAGCTAGGTCTCTGGCCCTCAATTTCTTCGAATTGTCCTCATCTTCTTCCATTAAGTGCGCTATTCTCCTAGCCATGAAATCCATTAATTCTTGTTTTTTCTATTCTAGAGATTCCTCTTCTTCTTTCCTTCAGATCCAATCTCTTTCAATCCAAGTCTTTCCTAACAAAAGTGCAATGGGGTCGATGTTCTCAAAAAACATAATGACCTCTAATTCTTCTCCTGTCGATTCTCCATGAGAAATCATAGGTACATGGGTAAGTATTCCACATAGAGTTATCAACTTTCCTTTAAACAATCCTATTCCTCCCAGTGAAGGAACCATAGTAGGCTTTCCTAAGATTTCCCAAGTACTTTATGTCATAATGTTCACCTGTGTTTCTGCATCCAATACACAATCTATGTCGAAGTCTCCTATTCTTTCTTCTATGCACTCTTTCTCTTTTAAGATATCTGATAAACTGGCATCTTTGTGATCATTCAGTGTTTCTTTCATCTGCAATAATATACCCTCTGATTCTCTCTAGTTCTTTAGCATATTCTTAGTCTCTTGACCTTCCTCATGATTTTCTTGTCTCGTGTTCATCTTTTCAACTTTAGCAATCATTCTAGGGCAATCCAAAACTTCATGTCGAGTAGATTTACAACAAAGGAAAATAGGACCTCTACTAGGGCATTCCTTAGCAAGATGTCCCGGTCTTCTACAACTATAACAAAGAGTCAATCCTCTCTTTCTCTTAAACGATCCCCAACCTTTGTTGTACTGCACACTAGGATCACAGTGATGGATCTGCAAAAAATTATTTCTAGGATCCCGCATCCACTTGTTAGTCCAACAATTCTTTCTATGCATAGGAATAACATATCTTTCACTATTTCTATCAGATCTATGCATATCATATCTTCTTTCTTTGATTTGTTCCCTAGTTTTCAGACTAGGACCAAATCTATTAAACATACCTAGATCCATTCTTTCGAAGAAAAATTTTTCGCTTATGTTACCTTTATCAAAGCACAAAGCTTTAAGATCTTACCTCTTTTCTTCAGATCAGGCTTCTTTTCTTACCACAGAGCTTCACAAGTCAAGTAGAATACTGTGCACTACAGTAAGAGATCTATGCACAGAGCTTTCTCTTTTCTTTAGTTCCCAACAATCACAGTTTCACGTCCTGACAACGGAACCATTTGTTGGCACAGGGGCAGACCCAAGGTTCAATGCTTCAACAACGCACCAACAAAAAGCTAACTACCGACCCTTTTGGCAACACCTACGAAGCAGATGAAGTCTCACCCAAGGTAGAGGCAGGGGGGGTTGCAGGACTCAAGTGTCTGCATCCTAGCTGGGACACATATCTATGATTACAATACTTAATAGAGAACTTAGCAGTTAACGTTCATTAGCATTTAACCCTTATTCACATCGCAGGTAAACCCCTAATGACAGAACATCGTAGTATTCAACAAGATCTAACACATCCAAGAACTTAGCACATAGAAATAGAGAATATCTAGCATTCATTCACATTACTAAGCACTAAGATACTATATCATATGCATCTAACATACATAAAGATGACAACACTAAGCATAAATCACATCAATCACACAAAGAAACCATAACACAAGATATACGTGGTTCACCCCCAACGTGGGGCTACGTCCACCAACTCTTCTTCTTCTTTATTATCTTATGTCAATCTCCTTACATGCACAAAGCCTCAAAACCAACTCCACATAGGAAAGGCGATCTGCATGCACCTCACTAGATCCTCCTTCCCTAAGCTTGGCACAACACAAAGCCTTTGTTACAATCACTTGCACTTAGCCCTACAAGTTCTCAATACACAATATGCACAGAGATAACTCCATCACATAACTTCACTTAGCACAATGCTACACTTAGCACTGCATACCTCTTAGATATCGTCCCTTCTTACATCACCTATATATCTATTTATACATTACAAAAAGGGCCTAAGCATGGGTAAGACCCATGGGCCGACATCCTATACCCGTTACATAAAACCTAAAACCAGAAAGCCCGCAAAAGGGGGTGAGATCCCATGATCTCCACTTCGCATGGAACTTCATCTTCGACCAGTCTGTTGAAGTCCCAAAATTGGTCAAACATGACCAGCATTTCCAAAAAAACTGGTCAAGGGCCAACAACCATGCTCTAGGTGCCTTCTTGAGGCCATAGAGAGACTTCTTCAGTCTTCATACTAAAGATGAGTTCTGAATGAACCCCTGTGGTTGCTCCATATAAATCTCCTATGAAAGGTCACCATGAAGAAAAAAATTATTCACATCCATCTGGTGAACTTCTCATCTTTTGTCTGCTACAAAGGCTAGAGCCAAGCGAATGGAGTCCATCTTTGATACAGGAGCAAAGGTCTCATTATAATCTATCTCATGAATCTGCTGAAATCCTTTTGCAACTAATCTGGCCTTGTACCTGCTCACCTGACCATCTGCTCCTCTCTTGGTCCTATAGACCCATTTGCATCTGACAAGTTTCCTCCCTGGTGGAAGTGGAACCAGATCCCATGTCTAAATCTCTAGGAGAGATTCATGCTCCTCCTGCATGGCTTCTTTCAATAATGGATTTCCCACATCCTTATTGTAGGTTTGTGGATCAGTAGATTGAACCATTAGCAATGCATGTGCATTGCAAGTTTTAAATCTAAAAATACATGACAAGGCTCCTCATGCTGAGATCAAGTCCTCCTCAAATCCAATGGATTTCCTGCAAGGTTTCCTGTCAGCTGAAGTGTGGTTTGTTCCTTATTGGGCATCCGTTGAAGCTTTGGTGTTGGATTCTTATTTGGGAGTACTACCTGCTTATTTCCATGTACAGAATCTGAGTGTATGGAATCATCTCTGATGTCTAAAACTGATGGAAGCACAAGAGTATATGCACGTTGCAATGGAGTTGCATGAAAAGTACTCTCCTTATGTGTAAGTAGAAAAAAGGAGTCATCCCCAGAAAACTTATTGAATTTATACAACCATGACTTGTGATCCACCTCACCAATTGCAATGATGGAATTTCCATGCATGTCAATTACTGAAACTGGATCGGATGTAAATTCAACCTTTTTACCTTTCTGAGTGATTTGATAAACTGAGAGAAGATTCATAGAAATCTTTGCAACATGTAAAACATTATCAAAACTTCCATTATGGAGTTCCATTCTCCCTTCTCCTGCTACTGCTACTGGAGTATCATCTCCCATGAGAATAGGGAGTCTTGAGCATGGACTCAAAGAAGATAAAACTTCCTCTTTAGCTTCCATATTATGGGATGCATCAGAATCTATAATCCATGAATCATATGAGGAATTAATTGCAACCAAGGCATCATGATTACCTTTTTTAGGAGCATGATATTCTTCCTTCTCCTTATTGACTCCCTCTGGAATGAAGTTTACAAGGTTGTTCTTTTGAAGTGCATGTGCCATAAGATAGATTTATTTATTCATGCATGTGGATTCTTCATGATACAGTTTATTGCAGTAAGTTCACTATTTTCCCTTCTTCTTCTTCTTGGAATCTGAAGAGTCTTTGGAACTTGAAGAATCATGAAAGGGTTTGGAATATCCCTCCTTCTCGTTTTGTTTGGATGATCCTTTTCCATCATGCACGGTGAGTGAACGTTCTTTGGGATCCTTTATTAGGCCCATTTGAATGAGTTTTGTCTACTCTTGTGTAAGAGACTCAATGAACTAATCCAACATAGGCATTTTCCAATTTTTTCCAAAAAGACATCTTCTAGAATGGAAATTGGAGACATATACAACATATTCCGGTCGTATCTTGGCCAAGATTGTTAGAATACATTGTTTCTCTTGTGTATACTTTTCAATACCTCATTCACCCAAGCTCAATAGCAAAGATTTAAATTTAGTTAAAAATTCTTGTATATTATCAAAACATTTAGGGTCTAAGGTATTCAACTCTACCTCAAGAATATGACCTTGCATCTCATCCTCCTTTCCAAATATTCCATCAAAGGTGGTTCAGATATCATTTGGAGTCTTGCATGCGGCAACATGAAACCATAAATAAGTGGAGATTAACTCAATAAGTAGTCTTGTGGCCTCATCCTTACGATTCGTCCATCTGGTCTTCTCAAGCGCTAATGTAGATTTTGTTTATGTTGCCATCGTCAAATTATACAGTCCTTTTATTTTGAGTTGGAATGCGGCCTTCAGATTCCATTCAAAATAGTTGTACGGTGTGAGTATTATCACCAGACTTGATTGAAGAAGTTTCATCACCTCCATCCTTTCTATTGATTCTGAAAAGATCCCGAAAACCCAAATCATAGATTCTGAGATATGACAAACGGTTCTATGACAACTACAGATATGATAAAAAAAACTATATTTCCTAAAATATGATGTGGGTTTTAGATATTTTTGGTGAGCATGAACATCCCTATGTTATATGTCTCTAGTCCAAATTTCAGCCCGACCCAGATCATGGATTTCGAGATATGGCAATTTTACTGCAGAAACCCTATTTTTTAGAGGGTTTCTCAATCGTCACACCCTAGAGAAGGATAAAGTGAGATAATTATGAATTGTCGCACCCTAGTGAAGGACACGCTGTGACGATTGTGAAAAACTGAATCATCGCACCCGAGAGGAATAGCATAGTGCGACGACGTCGCACCTTGGTTTACTCAAATCCTCTTTCACTCTTCCTTGGCTTGTCTGGGTTGCTCTAAGCAGCGCGAATCTGATACCATGTCAGTGTTTCATGGAAACATGCACAGGAGACCTAGCTAAATCAGACACAAACAAAGCTTATCAAGAAAATGAAGAGAGATACACAATGAAGAATGAGAATCAATGTATATTATGATCTAATCAAAGAGTGAGTGATCTTCACTCATATAGGCAATGACATCCTATAATTAGGAATGCATGCATAATAGTGATGGTATAATTTTAGAAAGTATAAAATAGAACTAGTCAGTTAACTCCCACTAAAGTAGTGTTACTGCCACTGAACTAGTGTGTAAAAAATATAAATTTCTCCAACAACATTCATCCATAACACAACAAAATTTATATGCCTAAATACTCATTTCTATATTATTATATCTCAGGGCAGGTATTTCATATCGCAGCTTACACAACATAACCAGAATTAGCTGCATAGATGATTTTAGGGGCTAAATTTAACCAATGGGATATTTTTTCATGGTTTTCCCCAAAAAACGATTCACCAATTTCCATTTTTTCTAAGAACGATTCACCCAAATTCCATAGAATAAAATTATTTTACCTTAAAAATGCCGAAATTTTATAGAAACTATCCAAAATCCTTAGAAATTTGAATATTTTTACAAAATTCTCACTAAACATTTTACATTTTTCATATTAAGGACCAATAAGATTAGCCCAGGTTTCTACATTTCAATTTAAATTTCCATCCTAAAAATGATCCCTGCTTAGTTGTTTGTTTGGCAGATATATCCTACCAAAGTAATCTCATCTAAATTAATAGAACAATGATATATTAGGAAAATAGTACAACAAAACACATGTCCATTCTAAAATCCCAACCCTTTCTCGTTACATTTTCCCCAATTTATTTCATTTCATTCGTTGTTTCTTGATTTTGCTCCTCTGGTTTCTTGATTCTTCTTTGTCTTTTCTTGTGCTTGAAGCTTCTGGGTTTTTCTACTTATTCCTCCAACTAGCACATCACTCGTTTTCCTTGTTGGCGCAATGTTAGTGATATTTTCTCCCCTTGTATCTAATGGTGATGTGTTATGGGGTTCCACAAAACCTTTCTGCACCTGCACAACTAGTTCTTCAAAACATAGGACCCAAAAAGAGGCATGGACTTCCTTGACTAGTTGTAGTTGTCATTGGCTTGGATTGGGGAAATGATTCTATTGAGATTCTCCATTTGGTAAAATGATGGATATTTGACGTTGTTTGCGTTGATATAATTATGGTTATTATATTTTGAGGGATGTGCTTCAAGTGAGGCTTGATGTAAAGTGTTTCTGTCAAACAAATCTACTTCATGTTGACAAATCACGAGCAAACCATACTTATATTTTAAAATTGGAACCTGCTTAGAATCAATGGCCCAAAGTTGGATCGAGACTCAATATATTGTTAGACTATTTGGCATGGATCTTGTTCCAATTTCATCCATCTACACATCAAGTTCCAAAAATATATGAATCCATCAACCAAATATGTGTTTATAAGGTATATGCGGAAGATGTCGAGACGACCACGAATTGAATAATAAATGGTAACACGATTAGGTATTAACACTAACTCGGTCGCTTGAATGTGGAAAAATCCACGACGTGATTAGGGTAGCTAAATGCATAACCCAAAAGTTCGTAACAGGATGGTAGATCAACTTGGGAAAGTAATGAGTAGGCGAGCGATAACCGAAAAAAGGCGGATAGTTGTTAAATTTTTAGTGATGGTTCCAGTATAGACATAATGACCAATAAAAAGGTACTAACAAAATTTAACAACCCACATGATGACAAAAAAGAACAATATTTAAATTTCAGTAGCGTTAAATATGAGAGGATGTGAATGCAACCTCCCCGACCACAAAGTGAATATCCAGGATGGATGACTTGGACATGACAACGAAACACTAAGACACATAAACACCTAACACATCACCATGTATTGTAAAGTAAAACATATACATAAATGGAAATCCTAATTGCTAACCCACTCCTGAAACCAGGAGCATAATGAAAGTGTAATTATGTAGCAGATAGGTATGGATTCAAGCATGCATCATTCACCTAGCCAGGTTGAAGAACTCGATCTAGTTGTGCTAATTTGACAGCTTCATATTCACAGATTTCCACAACTATAAAAGGACCAATCCAATTCATTTGGATCTTTCCTGAATGCTTCTGATACTTGTTGTCATATAAGAGCACAAAATAGCCTTACACAAATGAATTACTCTTTATATGTCGATCATGTCAGACCTTTTTCTGGGATTTCTCCACAGTCTGATGAAAATATGTTGGGAACCTTTCTTCCTTAAGTTCCATAAATTCCTCCACCTACACAACAATGGATTCATCCCCGTTCATCTTGGTATCTTATGCAATGAATAGACTTGGGGTGAGAAACTCAGCTGGCACACTGCTTCTTGGTCATATACCAGTTAGAATGGTGTGTACCTATTTAATCGATTCGTGGTAGTCTGGTACACCCATAACACAATTGGAACCCTCTCATCCTAGTCCTATCGATTTATGAAACAAACCTTATTCAACCCCCTCTCCAAGATTTTTTTAAATGCTTCCACTGTTTTGTTAGCTTGAGTATGATAAGGACTTCTCTTATGATATTGAATAAAATATTATATGGTAAGGGTCGCTATAGTTTCACTAAGAATGTGGGATCCTTGGCCACTAGTCAAGTTGCAAGGAAAACCAAACATGGTAATAACATTCTCAGACATAAACCATGTTGCGGTGGCAGTAGAAGATTCACAAGCAACCTCTACTTCAATCCAACGAGTCAGGTAGTCATTTGCAGTAATTATGTATCTGACCTTGGAATGCTTAGTTGTAGGATTTATCTCACCGATAAAATCAACAACCCATTTTTCAAAATATTTTAGTGCGTGAACAGGGTGTAGAGTCATTTCATCACGTCAGGATGGTTTTCCCACTCTCTGACATACATCACAAACCTGAGCATATTCCTTAGCATCTTTAAATACTGTACGCCACCATAGTCCTACCTGTAAGATATTTCTTGCAGTTGACTTTCCCCCAACATGTCCTCCCACAATTCCAATGTTTCATTCCCATAGAACATAATTTTTTTCATGGTCAAGCATGACACAACACTGCAAGATATTACCCAATCCCAATTTGTAGAGTTGACCCACAATCAGTTGATAATATGTTGCCCAAACCACTAGGGGCCTCTATTGTGTTGCAGAATATCCTATTGACATAGTACCAATAGTAAAAAATAGGGAAATGTCTAATAAATCATTAGGAATTTCCTCAATACAGAACAAATATGCATTTGGGAGTTGGTCATCTTCAGGTCCACCAATTTCTCCAAATTTTAGGAGAGACAAGTGATCTGGCCCAAAATTTAACTTTTCAAGATTAATAATGACCTCAAAAGAGAACTCCTAAAACAATAGCAACCTCCTACAAATGTGACCTTATAATACGGGTTTGTTCACCAAACACTTCAAATCATAGTGGTCAGTAAAAAACTTAAAATGACTTCCAAGTAATTAATGCCTAAACATTTTTAAAGCATACACCATATCCAAACCTTCCCTTTCGATTGTGGTGTAGTTGTGCTCATCCTGCAAAAGTTTGTGACTGGAAAGGTATATAGGATGGTCCAAGTTTCCTTCCCCTGGATGCACAAGAATGGGGCCAAGCACAACTACAAAGCAATCAATATGGACATGAAATTCAACTTGCCAATTAGGATAAGTCAGAATGGGTGCAGTGCTCAATTTTTTATTTTAGCGGTTAGAATGCTTTATCATAGTTCTGAGTCCAATGAAACCCTTCATATTTCTTGAGAATTTTTTCCAAAGGTGTCGTTATGGTCATGTAACCCCTGATAAATCAGTGGCAATAACTAGTATGGTCCAAGGTTTTGTGCAACTACTTGACATTGGTAGGAGGGGGCATATTGAGAATAACTGCATTTTTCACAGGATCAAATAACTCTCCTTCCCGACAAACAATATTCCCTAACATATTTCCAAATGATACACACAAAAGGCATTTTTTCAAATTAAGGGAAATCTATAATTGTCTATAGCGGTCCAACAATAATCATAATATCGCAATAAGTTATTTAAGTAAGTTGTATATAGTCCAATCATCTAGGTATACCACAAGGAACTAATGAATGAAATCGCAGAATGTTGTGATCACGATCCGAGAAAATACTGTTGGGGAATTATTAAGCATGAAAGGCATAATGTTTTAGGCAAATGATCCCCACTCAGTATTAAAAGTAGTCTTCTTCTTATCTTCCTCAGTGATTCAAACCTAATGATATCCAGAACCCATCGATAAAGGAATATGCCTCATTTCCCACTACTTGATCTAGTATCTCATCACTAAAGGGGGTAGGAAAGGGGTCGTCTACACAAGCAACGTCCAGGATTCTATAATCCACACAAACTCATAATCATTCGTATCTTTCTTGGTTTATATCAAGATACAACTGATCCATTCATCCTTATCGACAGGGAAAATCATCCCAACTATGAGAATCCTATCAATATCCTTATTCACTTTCTCTTTAACTTGAGGATTTAGCCGATATGGCCTATGCTTGACTGGTCTTGATTTAGGATTTAATTCTATCCTCATCTCCCATAAATCTCCCTTAATACCTTTTAGTTCTGATAAATTTGTAGGGAACAGATCCTCATATTCCCGCAATAGAGCATGTATCTTTGTCACGGTCTATTCATCCCAATAGTTTCCAATGGAGGATAGCTTAGGATGCTCATCAATTCCTATATTGACATTCCACCAACTTAACAAGCCGTATGTAGTTGGGTTAGTATAATCTTCTCGCTTTCCTTTAGTTAGAGTGTAAATATGATCCAGGGTATCCTCTTCCATATTCCACTCTATCATATATGTATAGTGGGGACCCTGATGCGGGTCTAATGGTTGAGTTACCTTCATACCATATTCTTCAAAAGAAATGAATTATTTCTTAAGGTCAATAACAAAAAAATTCTCGTAATCCCAATCAATGCCTAGTAAATTTGGCTATGGGTCATTCTCCCCCATGATTTATTTAACCTCGAAATAAACCATTGTCTTGAATCCATCTAAGTCCACTTCAACTGATTATGCAGCCGCCCAATAGGGTAGATACAATACTGATTGGCCATCTGAAACTGAATGGGATAATAGACCATCTTGGGCTTACCCATGTCTCCCCAAGTTTTCTTTGGTAGGATGTTGACATCAGACCCAAAATCTAACATAACATCATTAATTTTGTAACCGAGGATGTGAGTATTTATTCTAAATTCCCATCAAGATCTCTGCTTCGTTCTTTGTACTATTCCTGTATGTATTTCAGGAAGATGAGAAATAATCAACTCTTCTGGATTTGTTTCAATCTCTAAAATAACATTGAGATTGTTTTGCAACTCCCTGGTGAGTTGTTCGTCATCCAAAATATCATAAAGTAAGCAGAACCACAATTCAACAGTCCGTTGGGGCCTCACTAGTGGATCTTTTTGTGCCATGTAATCCTCTGCAATTTTAGGTTTAGGCTCATGGCTTGAGTCTACAGGTATCGGTATTGATGGATTAGAAACACGTCAAAATATCTCAACAATGTCTTTAAAGAAATATTTTTGGACCAGGGGGTCATATGTGACATCTTCCAGTATGTCCTTGTGAATCTTACATTGAATCGAGCTATCAACATCAACACTAGTCCTTGTTCCTTCTATAGTAACAATATTCATATTGGGTGCATTTCCTTCAATGACATGTCAGGGCTCTAGAATTATCAAGTTGGTGCCTCGCTATCTTGCGTGATCCTCCCATTTTGCAATCAACTCAGGACAATCCTCAGTGGCATGGGTGTTGTTTCCACAGTGGGAACACCAAGGGAATCTCAGAAGAGGACAATCTTAAGTGGGATGCCCATGCTCATCACAATTATAAAACCGAGTTATCTCTCTTCTATCAGTCCATCCACCTCTAAAACCTCCACCGCCTCTATGTCCTCCTCCAAATCCTTGAGGAACTTTGTCAACCCTCAATGGAGACTGATATATCCTTTCCACAAGAGCATCCAGAGTGAGACATTGTTTCGCAGTGTGAGTAGGTGACCCACAGAATTCACAGTAGACTGTGTTTTGAACGGGTGTGTATTTTTGTAGGATTCGAAAATTCTGAGGGGGGTTCCCATGACTTCAACAGATTTAACAATAGTCATTATTCTAAATACCCTGATGGTTTGGGATAACATGGTACTACATAGGGCCATGGAATGGTGTTCTAGTTGTGACTTGTGCAAATACTCCAGATGATCCTATTGGTGGAAGCACCATGGGTTGCAGACCACCCCTCAGTATGGGACACTCTGTAATTGTATTCCCCTTAGTACAACAACAACCAATACACCAGACTTGAGGTTAGGCTTCTCTAGGAATGGTCAATTCTTGAATATTATAAGTCTGGACAAAAATCTATCCTTATAGTTTTGTAATATTATAGTAATCAGGTGTTCTTGTTACTCGCAAGCTTCTCGGATATCCCACCATCACCTCAATTTTCATGGCCTATTCTAGGGATTCCCCCAATGTAGTTATATGTTGTTGGTTTAAGGAAATATGAGTTAATGGTAAAAGTCCCTAAATGAAGCATTCATGTTGGTGGTATTCATGAATGGGGTTGGACAATTTCCCTATCGTGTATTTGAATCTTTGGTTATAATCCCAGGCAGATTCACCATCTCCATGTTTGATTACCCGTATTTCTGAAAGAGCTTGTTACTCGAATTGGGTGGTTTAAATTCAATGATAATTTTTTGTTTGACTTGTGGTAAAGAAAATGGTTTCCCCTATGGATTCCATAGTTCGATGGATTTCATATACCATTTTAATGTCCAACTCTTTAATGTGGTATGAAATTCAACTAGTTTATTAACATCCAAATTTCCACAAGACTATTAGATCGCCTCACAAAGGAATGAATGTTGTTTCCCATCTTCATGCCCTTTACCCCAGAATTTTGGGTATCAGATGAGGGATCCGGTGTGTCGATCCACCATGGGAG
The DNA here is from genome assembly GCA_010110895.2 of Picea sitchensis. Taxonomy (NCBI): domain Eukaryota; kingdom Viridiplantae; phylum Streptophyta; class Pinopsida; order Pinales; family Pinaceae; genus Picea; species Picea sitchensis. The sequence goes on along the minus strand of SNQJ01S0001951.1, from coordinate 13,689 downwards.
GATTTGGGGACCCTATCAAGATAAATCCTAGAGGTACTAGTTGCAATAACACTAAATAACTTGGTAGACTACTGCTACTGACACCACTCAAACTGGTTGGACTAGAATGAGGAGAAATGATAGGAATTTTGGGAGATTTTATTGTAGAACTTATCGGATTGGAATATTACACTGAGGGATTGGGAGATCCAAGTTTGGTTCTTGTGTCTTTGAGACAAGATTATTTTACCTGGGGGGTCACATTAGGAGGCCATATCGTATCAAGTCCTATAGTATACTTCACATCTTTGGGCGCTACAAGGGTTGATTCTCCCACAACTTCTTCAGAGGTTACAACCAAGTCTTGATCCTTGGTGGTGACTATGATCATGATTATTTCTTCTGACTTTTATTCATCTTGTCGACTCTCTTCATAACTCTCATATTTCACTCAAAACTTCTCCTTCAACCATTGGCAAGCCAACATTCCATGTAGCTACAAATATCTCAACTTCTCTAACTCTCTTGTATGGCTCTTCGCGAGGCTAATCTCCTTGTTTTATCGATCATGCCTCTTCATCAAATTTTCCATCTACTCTCACCCACTCTTTTCAAGCACTGCAGCCCTTTTCTGAGCCTTCTTGTCTCCAACACTCTTCTCACGACAACCCCCCATAACTAAGTAACTTATGTATCCTAACTCATGGATCCTCGCTTGAATCACCCACCCCTCATGCACAAAGGGTTTTACTCGACCATTTCAACAAAAGGAACTAGTAAGCATTCCTTCCTCCACTAGAAATATCTTCATCCATAGCAGATTTTCTCTTAGTAATATCCCTCAGGCTCCCTCATAAAATACTACTACCTTTGAGAATGACTGGTGATTTTTTGCGGCAAATTCAATGATGTATTCTTCCAGGGTAGTTTAGAACCAAAAGTCCACAGCTCAACAAATCTAGTAATCCAACTTGTGAAGAGTAGCAAGCCACTCAATCATCCAATTAAATCTTTCCTTGATGCGATACATAAATTATGTTGTTTCTTGTAACCGATCGAGCCACTAGTAGACCTCTTCTGGGAATTGGATCTAGAAGATCTTGTACTAATCACTAGATTATTCAAAATAGAATACTGTGTTGATACTGAGAGGGGGGTGAATCAGTATCAAGTAAAATTTAAAAACCTTTTTCAACTTATACTTAAACCATTCAATTATATTCAATGAGCAATGAACAATAGTATAAGAGTTAC
>SNQJ01S0001950.1:109983-156173 GCA_010110895.2 Picea sitchensis | reverse complement strand
TCTGTTACGTGCATGGTAATCCATAAATTGTGCTATGCTTTCACACCTGAACAATCGCTGCAAACGTGGAATTATGGGAATATGACGAAGAACCTTTCGAGGCACCCTTTTTGTTACTTGATCAGTTCGATATCTACTGATAATACATTGCATACATTCATTTTTCGAAGCATGTTGTCCATAATATATAATATGGTCATTAGGACATGCACCTATAGTTTGATAATCCATTCCAATGTCTTTCATAATGGCATGCAAACCTCGATATGTGCGAGGTAAAATATTTGACGATGTAACAAAAATTCACCTAACAATCTACAACATAACAAACAACTAGTTAATGTAAGAATATTAATCGTAAAAAATGCATTCTTATTTTACACATTAATTAACACTAAAAACAAATATAAAAAAAAAAAAATCAACATTTATGTACAGTATGAGATGAAACATATTACATACCTTAGTATATGTGTCATACAAGTGTTCGAAAAATTATTCATAACCTTTAAGTTCACCAACAACAATGTAGCGGAGAGAAGATTTGCTCTTGATCCTTCATAAATGCGTTTATTTGCCTTTTCTAATAGAGGTTCATCATAAATACCAGCATTTTCCCCATCCTCATCTGGCTGCGAAAACAAATATTGGATCATTTGATTTGTCCCATCATCTTCTTCCAATATGGGATCATTAACTTGATTTGTCCCATAATCTTCTTCCATGAGATCCTCATTTGCTTGGTCATGATGATGTTCCTCGGCTTGTACAACATCATTTCTATTAATACTTGGTGCAATATTCTGTGGAAAGTTAGAGGGCAACTCCAACTTTATAATTACAAACAATCATGCAAAATTAGTGTATACTATAACAAACATTCAAACAATATATATACATTATATATATAATTTTATATAAAATTGACAAAATAAAAAAAGATAATAAATATATAGCTAATTACCATGGTACGATATTCATTCGATCCGCCATCAATGTGACCATATTTCCTACAATGTTTTGTAGATGTTGCTATTAAAATTCTTATGGGACGTCTAAGGCAACATTTTTTACAAGGGAAATAACATCTACCATCACCCTTTTCACCCGCTTTACTTTTTTCCCCACCTCTAACAACATTCTGCGACATTTTTCCACACAAAAATACCCTTTCGGAACCGTCGTTGTTATAGCAAGATTGTCCTTCGAACCGCCGTTGTTATAGCAAGATTGTCGCGACATCTTCAAATCATCAATTATTTATAGGCCAATTTAGGTCACCATTGTCGCACTGCTAATTTATAGTGACCTAAATATATATATATAGAGTTATATAGAGATATATATATATATATATATATATATATATATATTTTATAGCTATTTATTTTATGTCATTTTCAACGATAGAGTTTCTGACTAAATTTTATATCAACTTTCGTCGATGCTTAATGTAGGGGTATGGTCGCCGATATGTACTTAACATTGACCATTACGCTCAATCAAACCGTAGGGCGCCGAGATTGGCTTACCTAACACGTGGTAGATGAAAAAAATTCAGATGTTACACTAAAGAGAACTTTCGGCTTAAATTTTCTCAATATGTAGTGATAAGTGAAACACAGAACAAATTTTGATTGTATCTTCGACAATACAATCCATATTACTTAGGGTGTCAAGACCTTTTCATTCATCAATGTACTAGATTTCTCATCCCATAGAAAACGTAATGCACAAAGTACGAAAAGAATTGAGGGCTCTCCCCCTTCTTCAAATTATTTCTATGTCGCTTCAGTATTTTCATCCCATTTGAGTTATCTCTAAGGTCTCATTTCCTTTCCTTAATCACAACCAAAGCCTTCATCGCTAAACATGTTTGTTTATTCATTTAATCATACTCAGGGGATTTACTTGTCTCTTACCAACTATACCGGTTTCCACAACTTTTCTTAGAGCATCCTTGGTTAGTCCTCACCCTAACCCTTTTTGGAATACCGCAACATGCTTTAATAGCAACTTCGTCGTAATGAATCATGAACATGTGCATCCTTACACACTTCCATCTCTACATCGAATGGTCAATATTCAACAGTTAGTCTTCTATTAATTACATGATTCTTTCAAAAATGTAATCCAGATTCTTATATATATGGATGTGCCTGCGTTCTCATTGTCCAACCTTCAACAATTATTAGGATAGTGACTCTGTTCTTCTGATAGAAACATTATACAGTTCCTCCACCAAGAACTCCTTCAGCATGCAACTTCCTTATTATCCATCACCATCTATGATGGCCTCAACCTTGAGTTAGTTTTGGCTTCTTTTTTTTTAACTAAATATTCCTCTTAAGGAATATAAATATGCATCTTTACTGTTAAGATTAGTCAATTCACATTCATTCACAATCCTTCTCATGTGATACCCAAAGGTGTAATCTCATTTGTCTCTTATTATTACAAGAGAGCATCTTTGCTCATTTACCCTTCATCTAATTATATTGGCACTTCCCGAGGAAATGGAATACATCCCCCCCAAGATATCATCTGAAACATAACTTTCATGACTTCCCTCGTATCGGAGCCGCCTATGCTCTCCATAGTATTCCTTTAGCTCAAGTAAAAAGTAAATAATTTTGCTTATATTTCGGGCCATCTGAAAACCATATCGTGCTTCATAACCATAATTTTACATCATGCGTGTGCATTACTTTGCACGTTAGTATCATTCATACCTTACCGGTATTAATATAGGGCTTCATATTATGAAGTCACATTGTATCTTCAAATCATGACTATCATACTACTTCACGCCTTCTCCTCACGTGACAACCGGCGGTGACCACGATCTAAACTAAAAGGCACTTTGTATTGCGGATTTCGGGATTCATGTTGCAAGGAACTCGGGTTCTTCGATCCCTGAAATATGAAAACCCGAAAGACCGAGGATAAGGTTTTCTCGGCTCTTTGATTTACATGACCCTTAGCTCGATACCTGGGGTCAACTCCTAGACACGCTTCAGGATCCCAGCCAAGGACCATGATAGCTTCCCACCGCTTCCCCAAAACTTTGATCCACGGTAGGGTCCGGGTAACCTCGATCCTTACTCTGGTTTAGATCTCTCGCAATCAACAACTCACTGAATCCCGCTTTCCACCTTTTGGGACTCGGGCGAGTCTTCACCCCTTAACTCGGGATCAAATTGTGAAATTTTCTTCGATCTATCAATGGTCCGGGACGCTCTTTGATCAACTTAATTGGCGATCTTTTCGTGAATTTCTATCATTTTCCAAGCCCTTGGTTCTATGAAATTCCAAAGATTCTCAAGAACTAACCAATGCGCCATTTCTCCAAGATCGAACAACTCAAAGCATTTCGGTTCTTTCTAAATGGATCTTGACTCTTGATCCTATCTAATCTTCAAAACTCTTTTCTAAAGGATTTCTCCCCACTAATTCCATACTTTTGTTCTTTCTTCATACTTCGCCAAGGCTTCACCTTTGAACGCTTCAACTCTTCTAAACTTCTTAGAAACTTTTCTGAGTGTTTCCTCTCAAGACTTAAACCACTACTCCTCCCGGTATACTCCGCATTCAACCTCCGGAGTTTTCAAACTTTAACACAAGCTTGATTCTATACACGCATGTTCTACAGACCAAATTCTCCCTCTATCTCCTCTAAGCTTTTAAGTTACTTACTGTGACTAATCTTGTAGAAGTCATAACTCATACGATGTTACCCTCTCTTTATGGGAACAACCAACAAGGGTCACTTGAATTTAAAGCAATTGTCCCAAAGGACTCTTCTTTATCTTGCTTAAATAGATCATCCTTGTTGCTCCATTCTAACCATTGTAGGTCGCACCGGACCCTATATTTTTTTCATCAGTCCTCTCAATCGTGGGGAGTTATATGCTCAGGGTTTATTCTTTTAATAATGCAATAATTATAACTTTCTAAGGAACCTACCAGCCCTGGATTAAATTTCCCCAAATCATGAGGGAGTTCTTCATGAGGATCTTAATCCTCATATAATTAGCTATCTTAATTGCAAGAGACTCTACTTGCTTTAGCAGGTATCCATTGTCACACTATAATAGAACAACTCAGTTCATGTCCCTTGTTTGGCTCGTGCAGCTCATAGCACAATTCATTCCACCTCTATTATTCACACTCAAGTCTTATTAGTAATACTTGATTAGTGCATTCCTACTCCTATAAGAATAGTTACCATTTAAAAGAGGGGTTAAAGAAATTCTAATTTGGCCAGCTTATTTTATGTCTTTCTTCTAAAGAAAAATGCAGATAACAATGTTCATTAACGCTCGCATATTGAGCCCAAGAAAGCCAAGTGTTGCAAATCTCATGCTCGATACCAATTTGTAACACACCCACTATGGCATAATGAATTTTTCATCTTTTTCTCGAGGGACAATCTCAGACTTCTATGGGTTTAGCGTAGATCCCTTCCTTTTATCCTCCTCTTCCAAGTAACCACAACCTCGCCTAGCACAAGTGCCTTTGCTCGCGGAGTTGGGAGTCAAGGCTCTTGATTCCTCTTTCTCCAAATGTCGACCAGATGCGACATACCTGCATGGTCTTCCTCACTAGCACCTACATGTAACCGTGGCTACAAACACTAGCACCACTCTCGCAACTTCTCGCTTAGTTGGAGTGTTGAGCCCTCGCTCTCCTCCTCCTTTGTGAAATCCCTCGAGATACCATAAGTCGACATACGGGTTGACTCTTCCCATGCGGCTACGCCGTGTCCACCACCGCCAATACCAATTCCACCTTCGTTTATAACACCACTCGCCAACCACGCGGTCCCCACCTCCAATCCGGAGGTAACACGCGGTTTGCATGAGCCCTCTAAGTGTTCGACACTTCGCGGACTTCTACGCCGAAAAGAAGAAACTCTCAAGTTTTGAACCCCGATAGGCAATAACCACAAAATTTATGATCCCACAGTTCTTCCGTGACTTGGATCCAATGGTCACGACACGCCACGATTCAATCGTGAGTTCATGCGCCCTACCCTTGACCGCCTGTCATGAGTCAGCTAAATGCTACTCTCCTACCTATACAAAAGGTAAGATTGATCTGGCCAATAGGGTTTCACATATCCTCGATCTACCGGAAGTCCGCATTCCTTCTCGCTTACTTCATGGCAAGGCTGAAAGGGGTCGAGGCATTCACACCTACATTCCTTCCTCCAATCTAACGATCATGACAGACCTCAGATCCCCGAAGGATCTTGTCCATTCATCTAACAAATGAAAGGGTACTCTCCTTCCGTATTTGAAAATAGCTATCCTTCCTGAGCTTCATCGCACTATGAAAGACTCGAGAGCTTTCATGCCTATATCCCGGACTTTAACTCTTGAAGAGTCTCGCATAACTATTCATCAAGGTTATATGGGTTTTATTTGATCACGTAGGGCCTGCGGTATCGGCAACACTACCTCCTCATGAAGTAACAAACTTCTCATTCTCCAAGGACTCGCACGACTAGGTGAGTAAACAAGTTTACATGTGACTACACCTGGCACGACAAGCTCACGCTCGTGGCTCTAGCTTAAGATGCTATAGAACTCCATAATTTATGTAGCAAGTCATGTCTGACCCATATAATTCCTTACTTACCTAATTATACAACCAAGAAGAAATAGAAGGGATACAGTGTATCCATTAAGCATTCATTCACATTCCCAAAATCATACACATTATAACCAATTCATACATAGTTACAGCTAAGTTACACAGGGTAGTAAATCACTTATTTATTACAGGTTTCCGCCAACCAACTATTTGTGGGTGTTCATCCTTCCACCACCATAGGCTCAGGCATTCATTCTTAGCACTCCTCGCCAACTCGCGTTGCCACGATATCACCAGGGAATTTCACAGCTCTTGAGGGTTCTCTCTCTATTTTAGCTTATGTTCAGGTCTTGTTTTCTGCAACTCAGATATTTCTCACTCAGTTGTGGCCTCAAAGAGGTTTCTTATATGCTCTTCAGCATCAAGCTCGCTGGGCCTTATGTTCGCGGATTCATTGAGAGCTTCGCCTCTCCCTTGTGAGCCTCATCCGCGCCTCTATTTCCCGTGGTGTGTGTCCCTCTTACTTGGAAAGGTATGCCGACCTATCCGGTTCCTTCTATCAGAAGGAAGCTCAGGTCTGTAGGTCTTTGTGGTACTTCGAGTTGACATCCTACAGTTAGACCATGTTTTCATTCATGGGGTGGTTGGTGATTCAACCACCTATCCTTTCTTCATTACCTGATTTTCTTTCCTTGGGATTCAAAGAAGGCTTGTCATCCTTATCAAGGGAGATTTTGGGGTTATTTGATACATGAACCCTCTTATAGTTTTCACATTCTTCCTTTAGTGATATCACATGGCCGCGACTTTCAAGGTTTCACCCCCACAGTCATTTATTCGCAACTCAAACAATAATACATTTATTATTTTCCTCATGCATTGGCATGGTAATTCCTACTTTATGATTAATTACAAATTGGGGAAACAAGGTGTTACATGATGTTTATAGCATCGGACATGCATTTTTGCACAAGTATAAGTGTTTATACATGTGGAAGTCATCCAAATAATTCTACCTTAGTAATTTACTTTAATTAAAGGAATTATTAAGTAAAGTGTTTTATTAATTAGTTGAGTTTAATATAATGAAATGTTAAAAGTTATTAGCATTAATGAATTAAATATTAACCATTAATCTCAAGGTGAGATTTAATCTCAATCATCAATCACTTTAGAGAATAGGGTTAGGTCATCATAACTCAATATTATAAAAGCAAGGCTAGGGTAAAGGAGGAAGCACTTTTCACTAGAGAGAGAGAGAGAGAGGTGTTCGATTTTTCCTCAAGGAGATCTCTGACAGTGGAGAAGGAATTTCATCTAGAGACTAATAAAGGTCAGGGAGAAGAGAGGGTATCCACAAGAAGATCCTGGCAAAGACATAGCTACAACATCGGGTATAGAGTTGTGGTGGCACTATACAAGTCAGGCTTAGGGTGCATGCATGCAATAAGCTACAAGGCAGAGTTAACGATATATGCATCACAGGAAGGCATATACAAGTCTCTGAGAAAGTGATTGTATGCTAATCGCACAAACCAAGGAGGTTGCTAGGTCATGTGTGTTGTCTTTTTTTCTTTTTGGGCCATTTTCCTTGTAAGGGATCTCTTGTAAGATTTGATAATATTCTAATGATAATCGTATTTGAAGTGCATAAATATTTGTGTGTCTGGAATTGGTTTATTTTCTTCCACTAATTATTTCCATTGATTATTCTAGCAAGTGTATTTTGCTTTGTGAACTACTAATTTGATTTACAACAAGGAAATCACTAGTTAAGAATTTATCTAGGGATGAGATTAGAAATTTCAACAAGAGAGAGAGAGAAAGAGTGAGAATGAGAGTGAGAGAGAGAGGTGGGAGAGATAAATGGGTTATAAACTGAGAGAGAGAGAGAGAGAGAGAGAGAGGGGGGCGGGAGGGTCAAAGAGAGAGGGGTCAAAGATAGAGGAGGGATGTAGATAGTGGTAAAGGAAAGAGGGTGAGTGAGTGTGTGTGTGTGAGAGAGAGAGAGAGAGGTTGAGTGGGAGAGAAAGAGAAAGTGAGGGAGAGAGGGGGGGTAAATTTAGAGAGAGAGAGAGAGAGTAGAGAGAGGGGGGAGAGCATGGGATAGAGAGAGAGGAAAGATGGAAATAGGGAGAGATGGGGGATATACATATATATATATATAGAGAGAGAGAGAGAGAGAGAGAGAGAGAGAGAGAGTTTTACTGGGGAGGTGGGAGAGAGGGGAGAGGGAGAGGAGAGACGAGGGAAAGGGGAGAGAGAGGGGAGACAAAAGTGAGTGAGGAAAGTGAGGGAGGGAGAGAGATCAATGAGAGAGAGAGAGGGAGAGAGAGTGGGGGGGAGGAGTGAGGGAGGGAGAGAATTAGAGGGTGGAAGATGGAGGAAATGGAGAGAGAGGGGAGAGGGAGACCTGGGAGAGAGAACCATTGATCCACATGTGTTCATATTCCTAATAATGTGTGCATGCTTTAGGAACAAGTTTCTTTTCATTTCAATTTTTTTCAAGTGGGAGTGACAACTCTAGGGTACATGTTCGGTTGAGTTGGTTACCTTGGATTTAGGTTAGGGATGAAAAAAATGGTAGTTTGGATGATGAATACATTAAAACCTCCATTTTTATGAATACCTCTCAATATTCTACATCATTTTTCTACAAATTACACAAACCCATTTTAGATGAAACTAGAGACACATATAGAGTCCACTATGCATATTCCAAAGATATAATTTTAAAAATACATATATAGTTTTACACTCTTTATCTATTTTGTCTCTGACATATATCATAACCAAAATACACAACTCTTTATTTTTTGCTATAGTTTTTCTCTCAGCTATTTTTGTACAAGTTATAAGCCTCACTAGAAGAGGCCAAGATGTACACCTAAAATATAGTATATATATATGTGTGTGTGTGTGTGTTTAATAATATAGTGATCTCTCATAATTTTAAAAAATATAAAATTAATATTATAATTTTGAAAAAATAAGTTAATCCTTAAAACCTCAAATTTCACATAGTTATTCACCAATTCTATAAATGTGCTATATATTCTGAAATCTTAATTATTATATTCAAAAATTCAATTTTTGAAAAGTGTCTTTCCAATTAAATTGAAAATACATAAATTTTTAAAAGTTATATATATATATATATATATATATATATATATATATATATATATATATATATATATATATAATTTAAACCATTATATTCAAAATTCAATTTAAGAAAAATAGCCCTTTATTATTATTATTGAATTGAAAAAATGACATAAGTTTTTGAACTCTCATCACCTTGAGAATAAAAGTGTATATTTTAAATTAACGGGTTACTTAAAGATACTAAACCTTTGTAAAGAAAAATATGGCTATATGATTTAATCATTTTTTTTAACGACTATTATTGTTATAGTGTAGATATTTTCCTAGTAGGTGGCATCTAATTCTGTCATTTTTTTATATGTTTTTAGTTTATGGAAAGTTCGATGGAATCTGGCATGTAATTCTGCCATTTTTTAATATGTCTTTAGTTTATGGAAAGTTCGATGGAACCTGTGTAAACAAAAAAAAAACTGTAAAGAGAGTATAATTTATTTCAAAATAGTGTTAAGTCCGTTTGAAGATTTTGAACAAGTTAATGTACACACAGAAATTAAATACTTAAATTACATTCAAACACTAAATACTTAAAATTTTAGGATTTTAAGGTGGAACTATGTCATATATTTAAATATTTACCAAATATTTAATTTTGTCAATTTTATGTAAAAGGTGAAAAACTTTATATACATTTTAAAACTAGGTTGTCTAATTATTTTAAGAAGATTTTTTGGTTGAATTGGATCATATAAATTTGTAAGAAATTATTTCTTTTTGTTATTTAAAATCCATTTTTTTCCTCAAAATTTATGAATCTACAAAAAAATCATTATTTTTTTATTTAAAATTTATTTTTGAATTTAAAAATAAATTCAACATACTGAAAAACCTCAAAAACATTTAAATAATACAAAAATAATCATTCAAATTTAAAGATCTAACAATTTTTAACCAAATTTTAAAAAACAAAAATATCACAGAAAATAATAATTTCCTTAAACATTTAAACTATAACTTTTAAAACATATCTTAAAAAAAAACCATCTCAAACCACACTTAAACATCGAATACTTAAACATCGAATTTAAATAAGTAAATTTGCCAAAGAAAAATCTCCCAAAGTTGAGTGTAAATAGTGGATGGAGTTACCTTTATTTCTATTTATTTAATCTAATATAACATAACTATTTATTTTTGATATTGTATTTCCTTGCTCTACACCCACAGCTTTTTGACGTTTTAGTAAAGTAGGGTTTTCAGGAGCTCAGACTGTAGAATAGAGAGCCCCTTCATGGGATATGGTGGTGCCGCAGAAGACGACTTTATAGTTAGTGCCTCCCGGGCAAGTGAAGGTGCTGGTTGTGTCGTCTTTTGCATAGCTGTAGGCCTGCGGGCATTCCCTCTTGAAGAAACGCGAATAATCAGTGGGAGGGCAATTGTCCAAAAACGACCCCGTGCAGCAATATTGCGGTGTATTGAAAGCAACGCAGGGGCTCTTGCATCCGTCGGGCACCCTCAATTCTGTAGGGCACTTTGAATTTATGTCGCTGCTGCAGACACTTTTTGTGCACTGATTGTTGGAGGGTATGATCGACAGTGGCAGATTAAATCCATCGACGAGAGAGATGTCATAGAAGTCCTTGTTCTCGAATTGATTGACGGCGAACTCGGCCAGAGAAGCAGGGACACCTCCCGATCCTTGACAGTTTAGTAGACCTCCGCAGTCCCCAGTTTTGCAACTGCCTTTGCCACTGCCGTCGAAGGAACAGCCCGTTCGCCCCCAAAACCTGCCCGTTGTTCCCGCAGGAAATTGAACCGTCCACGACTGCCCTTTCTCCAGCTGTTTCCCTCCGCCGTGGGGAATCCCTGCTGCCCAAACAGTGGACGAGCACTCGTTTCGGATCTCGAAGGTCGCACATCCTACACCTGCAAGGATCACAAATACAGCAATATTGTTTTACTCGAATCAAATGTTGACGGACTGTTAGATCTTGAACTGACAGAAATATATGCAGTTACATTGTATAATTGTTGCTATTACCTTGCACGTAAATGTATAACGCTGCCATGAATATCAACGAAACTCCCAAAGCTCTCGCCATTGCGACCACTGTGATTCGAACTTTCACTCACAAAGAGACTATACGAGACCGTTCATAAAGCGTCCAAAGCAACAAGTAATTGTGAATATTTTTCTTGTCTGAATACTCTGAGGAGACTGAGCTGTGGATTATATAGACTCGATTTGGTGCAGTGCCAGCCGCCCATGTGGACATATTCTCGCTCGACAATGGCGATCAGAGGCGTGTCTTTCACGGCAGCGAGTTTTTATTGATTTGGTTTGATTGGATTAGGGTTCTTTCAGAAAAATGAGATATGGACCAAACATGGGATGCTTGTCTACGAAGAACGAATATAGTGATGAAACCATAATGATATCTCCAAGTTGATGATGACACTCACTTTTTGAAATAAATGCTTTCACATTATCCAATCCAAGTTACCGAGGATACTCATTTTTTTATGTTTTTTGATAAATGCTTTCACACTATCTAATCCAAGTTGCCGAGGACACTCATTTTTTTGTTAAATAAATCCCTATAGTAATACAAGTTGCCGAGGACACTCATTTTTTTGTTAAATAAATCCCTATAGTAATACAAGTTGCCGAGGACAAGTAGCCCATGGGATAACCTAGATGGTAAGACTTGCGCTCTTTTAGTATGGGAAGAGGTCAGGCGTTCAAGCTTTGTGTTTCTAGGGTGGTTGTTTAGCATCTCATATTATCTAAGTGGGGAAGTATCAAGTGAGTTTTTTTGGCGGAATTTTCCGTGGAAAAAAAAAAGTTGTAGAAAATGCTTGTCCAAGAGAACTAGCAGTAAGTGTAGTTTAAATGTTTTAAGTTTTGGTTTTTTTGGTGATTTTTTTTGTTTAGTTTTGTTTTAAATCTGGTAAGAAATTGTTGGATCTTCAAATTTGAGGAACTAAATTTGTATAATCAAAATGCTTTAGGGATTTTTCAGCAAGTCTAACCTAATACATTAGAAATGCAATTTAAACAACAGAAAACTGTGATTTAGATTTATGTAATCTTATTTCTGTAAAAGAACAATTAAAGAATGCCTAATTAATGTATGCAGTCAGATGCTAAACAAAATTTAAATATCCTCAAAAGGAATTTGAATAGTGGATTTTTCAACAAATTATTAAATATTTTATTATTAATATGATAAACAAAATTTAAATATCCTCAAAAGGAATTTGAATAGTGGCTTTTCAACAAATTATTAAATATTTTATTATTAATATGAATTTTGAGTTTAAGGTTTAACTTTTGGATACTAGTTGGGTTGAAGTTTTGGATACTAGTTGGGTTGAAGTGTTCATTTGATTTGATGTTTGCAATAAATTTTTAGAGATGTTATTGTTGGATTAAATTGTTTAGTTTTAGGATAATGGTTTGGTCAAAGTTATCATTTGATTTGTATTAAAGTGTTTTTTTGGTGGAAGTCATCATTTGATTTGATGTTTGCAATAAATTATTAAAAATATTATTGTTGGATTAAGGTATTTAGTTTTTGGATAATGATTTGATTAAAGTTGTCATTTGATTTGTATTAAAGTGTTTAGTTTTTGGATGATTCGATGTTTGCAATAAATTATTAGAAATATTATTGTTGGATTAAGGTTTTTTTGGATAATGGTTTGGTTAAAGTTGTCATTTGATTTGTATTAAAGTGTTTAGGTTTTGGATGATAGTTGGTTGGTTTAAAGTGTTCATTTGATTTGATGTGTGAAAAATTTTAAAATAAACTTTTATATATTTTATTAGAATTTTATAAATAAAATTATTTTATTATTATTATTATTTTAATTTAAAATATAAGAATTAGTTAACTTTATAAATAAAGAAAGGTATTATATATTTGAAAACAAAAAGTTATAGAATAGTAATGTTTTTATGTTTCAAATAGGAGATAGGTGTTTAGAAGGCATGAAGATTGTGGTGTTTATTTAAAAGTTATAGAATAGTAATGTTTTTATGTTTCAAATAGGAAAAAGGTGTTTAGAAGACATGAAGAGTATGGTGTTTATTTGAAAACTAAAATAGAAAAATGTCTAAGAGATAGAAGGAAGTAGAATTTAGTGAAGTAACATTATATTGTTTTCGATTTTATTTTTAGTAAAATATTTTAATTTTTTATATGTATTGTATAAGTTTGGTTGTTGAAAACTTAGAATGTAAGATTTATAAAACATAGGTAGAATTCCTCAAACAATATTGCCATGAAAAAATAAGTTTAAAAGTATTTTAATATTTAAAAGTATTATAATAATATAAATTTTCATATTAAAAAATAATATAGCAAAGATAAATTGTTTATAAGACATGGAAAGTCAAAGTATCTAATGATCTAAAGTAGTATGTAAAATCAAATAAAGATATATAATGAAACAAATGCTTTAAAGATATCGGGTACATAGGTATGATATCTTATTAGATAATTATGAAAATATAATATGACTATAGTAACAAGATTCAAGTAAGAATACAATTTGGTATGTAAAATCAAATAAAGATATGTAATGAAACAAATGCTTTAAAGATACCGAGGTATGATATCTTATTAGATAATTATGAAAATATGATATGACTATAGTAACAAGATTCAAGTAAGAATACAATTTGGTATGTAAAAAATATGTTACTAAAAAATTTGGTACAATTAAAATATAAAAGTAGAAATTTTAGAAACTTAAACCCATTCAAAAAGTAACATTCATTTGGTATTGTAAGCAACTTGCAACATAACATATGTTATAACCACTTCTCACACACATGATCATCTTCATTCCATCACTAGTGTCATGCAAATTACAAGTGTAAAAAAAATAACACGTAATTTTTAACACAAAATTACAAAAGAAATATTATGATATACATAAATTTCAAATCATAAATTAAAATTACATGTGCATGTCCTCAATGTATTAATTTTTTAAGGTTGATTAAGTAACATGAATTATTTCCAACCTTAAGTGGAACAAGAGTCCCAAATTTGTTTCAAATGATTCCTTTGTTTTGTGTATCCATTGTTTACTTAGGTTTGTTATGCAAAATCAATCTCTCTTATATGCCATTTGAGTTTATGTTTATTTATATGGAAAATCACATGGGTTGAGATTCATGAATGTGGTCATTGTCCTGTGATATTGTGATAATAAAGTTAAAAATAGTATGAATTATCAATGGCTATGCTATTATCTAGTTCCACTCTTATATTAACAAGTAATTGGGAGGCTCTTTCTACAAACCAATATGAAGGAGATGCCTAATTTNCTTTTATATTGAATAGACTTGAGGAAAGGTTTGCACCTAGAGTGATTTGATCCATCTTTGTCCATGATAGATCGAGAGATCGAAAGTTAAGATGGATCAAGACTGGTAAATAGTTGAATCTTTAAATATCCAATGCCCAATTAATGTATGCAGTCAGATGCTAAACAAAATTTAAATATCCTCAAAAGGAATTTGAATAGTGGCTTTTTCAATAAAATATTTATTAATATGAATTTTGAGTTTAAGGTTTAACTTTTGGATACTAGTTGGGGTGAAGTGTTCATTTGATTTGATGTTTGCAATAAACTTTTAGAGATGTTATTGTTCGATTAAATTGTTTAGTTTTAGGATAATGGTTTGGTCAAAGTTATCATTTGATTTGTATTAAAGTGTTTTTTTGGTGGAAGTCATCATTTGATTTGATGTTTGCAATAAATTATTAAAATATTATTGTTCGATTAAGGTATTTAGTTTTTGGATAATGATTTGATTAAAGTTGTGATTTGATTTGTATTAAAGTGTTTAGTTTTTGGATGATTCAATGTTTGCAATAAATTATTAGAAATATTATTGTTGGATTAAGGTTTTTTGGATAATGGTTTGGTTAAAGTTGTCATTTGATTTGTATTAAAGTGTTCAGTTTTTGGATGATGGTTGGTTGGGTTAAAGTGTTCATTTGATTTGATGTATGTTGATTTGATGTGTAAAAATTTTTAAAATAAATTTTTATATATTTTATTAGAATTTTATAAAAAAAAAAAAAATTATTATTATTATTATTATTTTAATTTAAAATATAAGAATTAGTTAATTTTATAAATAAAGAAAGGTATTATATATTTGAAAACAAAACGTTATAGAATAGTAATGTTTTTATGTTTCAAATAGCAGAAAGGTGTTTAGAAGGCATGAAGATTGTGGTGTTTATTTAAAAGTTATAGAATAGTAATGTTTTTATGTTTCAAATAGGAAAAAGATGTTTAGAAGATATGAAGATTATGGTGTTTATTTGAAAACTAAAATAGAAAAATGTCTAAGAGATGGAAGGAAGTAGAATTTAGTGAAGTAACATTATATTGTTTTGAATTTTATTTTTAGTAAAATATTTTAATTTTTTATATGTATTGTATAAGCTTTGGTTGTTGAAAACTTAGATTGTAAGATTTATAAAACATAGGTAGAATTCCTCAAATAATATTGTGATGAAAAAATAAGCTTAAAAGTATTTTAATATTTAAAAGAATTATAACAATATAAATTTTCATATTAAAAAATAATATAGCAAAGATAAATTGTTTATAAGACATGGAAAGTTAAAGTCATCTAATGATCTAAAGTAGTATGTAAAATCAAATAAAGATATGTAATGAAACAAATGCTTTAAAGATACCGGGTACATGGATATGATATCTTATTAGATAATTATGAAAATATGATATGACTATAGTAACAAGATTCAAGTAAGAATACAATTTGGTATGTAAAAAATATGTTAATAAAAAATTTGGTACAATTAAAATATAAAAGTAGAAATTTTAGAAACTTAAACCCATTGAAAAAGTAACATTCATTTGGTATTGTAAGCAACTTGCAACATAACATATGTTATAACCACTTCTCACACACACATGATCATCTTCATTCCATCACTAGTGTCATGAAAATTACAAGTGTAAAAAAAATACAGAGTTTAACACGTAATTTTTAACACAAAATTACAAAAGAAATATTATGATATACATAAATTTCAAATCATAAATTAAAATTACATGTGTATGTCCTCATTGTATTAATTTTTACATAAATTTCAAATCATAAATTAAAATTACATGTGTATGTCCTCATTGTATTAATTTTTTAAGGTTGATTAAGTAACATGAGTTATTTCCAACCTTAAGTGGAACAAGAGTCGCAAATTTGTTTCAAATGATTCCTTTGTTTTGTGTATCCATTGTTTACTTAGGTTTGTTGTGCAAAATCAATCTCTCTTATATGCCATTTGAGTTTATGTTTATTTATATGGAAAATCACATGGGTTGAGGATTCATGAATGTGGCCATTGTCTTGTGATGTTGTGATAATAAAGTTAAAAATAGTATGAATTATCAATGGCTATGCTACTATCTAGTTCCACTCTTATATTAACAAGTAATTGGGAGGCTCTTTCTAGAAACAAATATGAAAGAGATGCCTAATTTATTTTGTGCTCAACATGGAGTTGACTATATATATATAGAGAGAGAGAGAGAGAGAGGGATGTGGAAGCTTCTTTTATATTGAATAGAC
Organism: Picea sitchensis; assembly: GCA_010110895.2. Lineage (NCBI taxonomy): Eukaryota > Viridiplantae > Streptophyta > Pinopsida > Pinales > Pinaceae > Picea > Picea sitchensis. Next base: position 139,840 of record SNQJ01S0001950.1, on the reverse strand, counting down.
TTGAGGAAAAGTTTGCACCTAGAGTGATTTGATCCCTCTCTGTCCATGATAGATCGAGAGATCGAGAGTTAAGATGGATCGAGGCTGGTAAATAGTTGAATCTTTAAAAGTTAAACCATAACATGAGAATAACATCATGATTAAATTGTTGAAGTTTCATTCGTATCTTAATAATTAAAGTTTAATAAACATGTTGAATCGAGTTAAACTATAACATGAAGTTTAAACAATTAATTATCCAGGTGGATCTCGGTGGCCATCCACCTTTTCCACTGAATCAACATTTCAAGCCTATGGTTTTGATAAACCATGATATTCACCCTTTTGATGGGGAATAGAATGTAATGTCATCTTCATTTGTTAATTACAGACATCGTATAATGATTTCCTAGTGGTCTTATGTAAAATCTTACAACATAGCGTTAATGCATTGGATCCCATTGCAACTTTGTAGTTAAGTGCGCTCAGGCTAGAGTAATATTGGGATGGGTGACTGCCCAGGAAGTCCTAGTGTTTTACATGCCTATGGCATTTTATAAACTTAGACTAATTTATCCCACATGCATCATGGGAATTGTTCTCCTCTCACTGTCCACCTGGATAGTTGAGGTGAAGGAGGCCCTTTGAGCATGAAATGGAGTGTTATGTAAATCTTGTTGCGAATGAAGCATAGCCAACATCTCTTTATTTTTCAAAGATAAGATGCCCCATACTGCCATTTTGTGTTCTACAATGTTTTTCTCTCTTCTTCATTAATAGAAGTTGGGTTTCACTATATTTCAGTGTTTCTTGCAATATCTCTGTGTATTTCCTTGTTATATCTATGTTATATCTTTGTCTTCATGTCGTTCTCAAAATAATATGGATCAGTGGTATCATAGCAGTTTTCTCTTTTTCATTTCTCAGAGTAGGTCCCCGACAAGGTCATGGTATAGAGATTTGGGTCTCGAGCTAGTTTCTCTTTAGGATAATCTCTCTCTCTAGCCTAAGTGACCTCCCATGGCGGAAGAAAAGAGAGATGAAAAAGTAGGAGATCCCTTCAAGACATTGCTCGAGGAAGCCCTTGTATGACAGAGGAACGAGATGATGGACAACTTCGCTCAAATCCTTCGAAGACTATCGATGGCGGTGGTAGAGGCATCTTCGACAAGCAACCATTTTGGAGGTGTGACACCCTTCAAGGTACAAGTCAATATTTATATCCCCTTATTTGAAGGCCAGATAGATGCAAATGCTCTAAAAAAATGGTTGAATCTACTAGAAGGTTATTACTCTTTCCAAAAAAATTCTGATAGTGAAAAGATTGCCTTCATGCTCCTTAAGGCCCTTCCCCATGTCAGAGCTTGGTGGGGATGTTACTGGGAGAGGTAAACCACGGATGAATCTACACCATTCAAGAGAGAACCCACTTGGGTGGCCTTTATAGACGCCCTAGGGGAGGAGTTATACCCTATCAGAAACTATGATGACCAGTACATAAGATGGACAACTCTATGTCAGAAAAGAGACTAAATTGTGCCAAATCAAACTAACATATTTCATACCTTGCACTCAAATTTGGGTATCAAATACTTCGAGTGACACTTGATCTTGAAGTACCGCAGTGGTCTACACAGGTACATCCAAACAGAGATGGATTTGTTGGACATCTCCTCACTGGGATTTGGTTATCGATATGCAATCAAATTTTAGCAGAAATTCAAGTAGCAAAGTAAGTGGGAGTTTGGGTTTGAAAATACGCCACAACAGAATCATGGAAAAGGCAACCCTAACTTAGAGAATGAAGGACATAGCAAGGAAGGCCAACCTCAAGAGAGACAGCCCAAGACACAAGAAAATAAGGGTAATAGGAAGTCTAAGAAAGACACCAGAAAGTGGTGTGAGTTCCACAACAGCCCCTGGTACAGCACTGATGAATGTCGCTCAAAACAGTCATTGGTGGCTGAGCTCAAAGAAAAAGAATTGGAACCTAAATTAGACTCTAATTCAAAGAAAAATAAAGGGAAACAGATCATCGTTGTAGAACCCACTGCTACCATCGTGGCCACAATAATACAACTAGAAGAACCAGAGGAGCTTGAGGAGGGCGATCACCTCTTCCACTCGCAGATGTGGGTAAATGGGACCCCACTGCATTTCATTGTTAACAGTGGGAGTCAGAAGAACCTGATATCATCTGAGGTTGTAAAGAGATTGAAGTTGTGAATGATACCACATCCCCAACCATACACCATCAGATGGTTGATACGGGGACAAGACATTTGCGTCAACCAACAGTGCCTCCTATCCTATGGCATCAAGCCCTTCAAGGATGAGGTAGTGTGTGATGTTTCCCCACTTGAAGTCTCTGGTGTTATTTTAGGACAACCATATATGTGGAAACTTCATGCTATCTATGAGTCTCGGCCCCACAATGCCATTGTTACTCTGGGAGGCCAGCTTTATAGGGTACCATAGGTAGCTCCAACTATTGCCACTTCATTGATCTCGGAAAAGCAATGCTACAAAGTAATTTCTCAGACCACAAAGTTTTCCCTCTTCACGATCTAGTCAGACAGTGAACAAAAGGTCAATGTGACCACTACAACCTCGGCCCAAGACGTTTCTATCCAGCAAAAGCAGGTCGAGAAGATTGTAGAGGAGTACAAAGAGAATGAGAGTATTACATATGTTCAACATAACTCTATTGATCATGACCCTTTTCAGGTGTGTTTGGGTTTCCAACCATTACTCCTCATTGATATGGCTCTTCTTGATGTATCTTCACCAACGGAGTCCTCCCGCACTCTGACCAAGGCAGATCATGCAACTAGATCTGTTGAACGGATCCAACACCTCCAACAAGTTCATGACATCCTTCCATAGGCAAAGTACAAGCAGGACATTTACTTCAACAAGGAAAGAGACTCACCAAGGTTCAGATTCAACAGAAGTTTCCCCATCTCCCAAGGGAACTTGACGCAATGAGGACCATTTATTTCTAAGGGGGGAGGAATGATCCAGGTGGATCTTGGTGGCCATCCACCTTTTCCATTAAATCAACATTTCAAGCCTATGGTTTTGATAAACCATGATATTCACCCTTTTGATGGGGAATAGGATGTAATGTCACCTTCATTTGTTAATTACAGACATCATATAATGATTTCCTAGTGGTCTTATGTGCATGCTTACAACATAGTGTTAATGCATTGGATCCCATTAGAACTCCATAGTTAAGCGCGCTCGGGATAGATTAGTACTGGGATGGGTGATCACCCGGGAAGTCCTAGTGTTTTACATCCCTATGGAATTTTATAAACTTAGACTAATGTATCCCACATGCATCATGGGAATTGATCTCCTCTTACTTTCTCATATATAATCGAGGTAAAGGAGGCCCTTTAAGCATGCAATGGAGTGTGATGTAAAGCTTGTTGCGAATGAAGCATAGCCAACATCTCTTTCTTTTTTAGAGACAAGATACCCCATTCTGCCAGTTTGTGTTCTACAATGTTTTTCTCTCTTATTCATTAATAGAAGTTGGGTTTCATTATATTTATGTGTTTCTTGCAATATCTTTGTGTATTTCCTTGTTATATCTCTGCTATATTTCTATCTTCACGTTGTTCTCAAAATAATNGTTTGTGTTCTACAATGTTTTTCTCTCTTATTCATTAATAGAAGTTGGGTTTCATTATATTTATGTGTTTCTTGCAATATCTTTGTGTATTTCCTTGTTATATCTCTGCTATATTTCTATCTTCACGTTGTTCTCAAAATAATATAGATGAATTAAAGATATTTCAACACACATAGTATTATAGTATCCTCACTATGTGGAATCTTCACCAAATTTCAAATTCTATGTCAATTTCCAAATTTTCATCAAATTTCAAATTCTATGTCAATTTCCAAATTTTCATCAAATTTCAAATTCTATGTCGATTTCCATATACCAAAGGATAATATGACTTAATCTTGCTACTATGAGAGTGATCCAAATTTATGAGAAGAACGAAATGAAACCACGGATTTATAATACTAACACACAGATACATTAAAACTTGACTTCTATTAAATAAGAAATATGTTGAAAACTGTAAAATGTAGACTGAAAACAAGCTTGATAGAATGCTGGCAACTTATCTCTGAGAAGAGATGTGACGGCTACGCTCACTCGCAAGACAATGAGTACAATGAGGCTATGAAGGCCTTTTTACAATAAACATGAATGCCAAAACCATATACATCCAAAAACCTAACCCTAGGATATGAAGCACCAAAAGTCATGTGGGCCCCGTTGGGGTAAGTTAGTACATCAACTTCCTGGAGTTGTAACTTTTGCATACGATCTTCGTTTAGGGCGCATGATAGCTCGTTGGAAAGGTATTGACGAGGAGATTCATTTAGGGGGCCCAATAAGATCCCTTAGCATTCATTGAGGTTCTTGATCGTGAAAAAACATCGTTTAGGCCTTCAAAATAGCCTCGAAAGTTTAGGAACCAAAAAACTGCTAAAAATAGTAAGTTGCTAAAAAACTGTTTTGAGCCAATTGGACAAGGTGGGTGGCCACCAATATCCTCCTAGATAATTCCTCCCCCCTTAGGAAGCAATGGTCTCCATTTCATTGAGTGCCCCCATCAGATGAGGAAATTTCTGTTGAATTTGGCCCCGGGTGAGCTACTTGCCTTGGTGCAGGAGCTACCCTGCCTTGACAACCTAATAAAGATGGATCCTCTACTGGAGAGTTCCCTTGACCTATGTGTCCACGATATAATCAGTGGATTCATGTTCCATGCAGTCAAGGTTGAGCTTTGTTGGTGTCAATTGTTTTGTTATCTCCGAGGTGTCCAATAATGGTGGAAAATAAGGTCGAAGGAGGTCCACATTGAATACTAGGTGCAAGTCGAGGAATGGGGGAAGGTTGAGCTCAAAATAATTCTCACCCATATCCTTGGTGATGGTGTAGGGTCCATAACAAAGTGGACAAAGCTTTCGATGAGGCCCCGTAAGGCATTCTTTAAGGCATTCTTTCTACAAGTGCAAACAAACTTTGTCTCCAACCTGAAACTAGTGTGGCACCCGGTGTTGATCATGGCGTTTCTTGTACTTGGCATTGGACTTCTGTAAAATATCCTGAACTTTTTGGACGATGTGATAGATCCGCTCAATGAACCGGGTGGCTTTTTCAGCTTCAGTTGGAGCATGCGACGAGTTTTCCTGGGTGGCCGCAAGGGGTAGTGCAACATCAATGGGACCCAATGGTTAAAATCCCAACCCCATCTAAAAGGGGTTGTGGTCAGTTGAGATATGTATGGCTCTATTGTAGTTGTGTTGAACCTCAGGGAAGACTCTCATCCTAGGTGCGGGGGTGCATGTAATTGTACATGCGCTTGATCTGCATGATCATTCGATTGACGACCTCGGTTTGGCCATCCATCTGGGGGTGGAAGGCAGTGGACTTGGTGATCTTGGTATCCAATAGTGACCAGAGACTCGACCAGAATGTGTTAAGGAACCGACTGTCCCGATCTAATATAATGGTTTATGGGATCCCAAAGTGTACCCACACTCGTTCAAATTAGAGCTTCGCAGTGGCCTCTGCTGTGATTCTCTTCTTGTAGGTGGCCAGAATTTCCATCTTGGAAAAGCGATCAACAACCACAAAAACACAGTAATTTCCCTACTTGGTGGACGAAAGGCCCGACATGTAGTCCGTTAAGATGGATTCCAAGGGCCTATGAGGAGTAGGCAGAGGAGTGTACAGGCCTTGTTTCTTAATGTTTGGTTTGGTAATAGCACAAGCAGTGTAGGACCGGATATACTTGCTGACATCATGTCGAATTTTTGTCCAGTAGAAATGTCGTTGCTACACTGCCACTGTCTTTTCCACGCTGAAGTGTCCTACCACCCAGCTATAGTGGGATACCCAAATCAACTTCTCTCGCTCGCTTGATGGAATGCATAGATGGACCATATGACACATCAACCTGCCCTAAAGATGGAAATTAGTGACAGTTGTGTTTACACCCAACATCTAGTAGGTTTTGGTGAAGTCAATATCTGTCTCATAGAGGTGGGGCCATCCGGAGGTCTCGTGGCCGCAAGAATCGAGCACTGTGGTGAGTGTCGCAACTGGAGGTCAACTGAGGAAATCAATGACTTGGTTGGTACTTCCTATTTTATACTTGATGTTGAGGTGGAACTGCTGCAAATATGTGGACAACTTCTGATGGGGGTCATTCTGCAATTTACCTTATGTTTGCATGAACTGTAGCGGCTTATGATCGGTCTGGATGATTGTCTCCTTCCAAGAATATAATGCCTCCACTAGCGGTAGTCTTGCACAATGGAGTATATTTTTTTATCGTAAGTAGGGTACTTATGGACGACATCTGATAGTTTCTCACTATGATAGGCCACAGGGTGGTCGTGCTGAGTGATGACTACACCCACAACATAGTCTGAAGCATATGTATCGATCTCAAAGGGTTGTTGCAGGTCAGGTAATGAAATCACTAGGGCGGAGCATAAGTGTTGTTTCAAATCATCGAATGATTTCTGTTGGGACAAGCCCCACACAAATTTTTCCTTGCCACCACCTCTGGTTATTTAGCTAAGAGCCCATGTAATATGGGAGAATCCCATCATGAACCTTCGATAGAAATTAATAAGGCCAAAGAAGCTCTAAATCTCAGTGAACGTGGTTGGGGCTGGCCAGTCACGGATGACTTGGATCTTGGCTGGATCAACATGCACACCATGCACATCAACAATGTAGCCTAGGAATTGGACCTTGTCCACGCCGAAGGACCATTTTTCCAAGTTGGCATATAGCTTGTGTTGCCGCAGAGTGTGCATAACTTGTTGAATATGTTGCAAGTGTTCTGCCCAAGTCTTGTTGTAGACGAGGATGTCATCCATATACACCACCACAAAATAATTAGTGAAAGGCCGCAAGATATCGTCCATCATCCTCATGAAATTTGTTGGGGAATTTTTCAAACCAAAGGGCATGACCATCCATTCAAAAAGACCTTCTTTTGACTTGAAGGCAATTTTCCATACATATGTCAGTTCTATTGGGACATGATGGTAGCCAGACTTCAAATCAATATTACTAAAGTATTTGGCCCCCTTGAGCTGAACAAGGAGATCGTCGATTCGAGGAATCGGGTACCGGTTCTTAATTATGATTTTATTTAGGGCCCGATAATCAATGCAGAGTCATCAAGTCCCATATTTCTTCTACACTAGCACGATTGGGCTTCCACAAGGTGATGATCTGGGTCAGATGTGCCCCTTGTGGAGCAGTTCTTAGATCTAATGCTTGATCTCCTCATTTTCTAACAGAGAGAGGCGATAGACTAGCCCATTGGCTAATGGTGCATCGGGGGTAAGATCTATGGGATGCTTGACCTGACAGTGCATAGGTACCCCAGTAGGTGATGAGAACATGTCTTTGTATTCTTCCATGACCTTATCCACTTACTTATGTTGCGTGGAGAGGTCAACCACGAAGGCCATGGATGTGGTTGCAACCTTTCACTCACTATGAGAGCAAATCACGAAGAAGACAAAATTCTCGGTTTGAGAAATGACCTTTCATTGCTTGGTAGAGATCAAGGAAATAGCACTAGGTGGGACTACCTCGGGTATCCTATACAATTTCATGTTCAAAGTAATAATAACATTGTGAGGCCTAGACTCATATACAACATGATGTCTCTATAAATAAGTTTGGCCCAAAAGAACATCACAAACTTAAAGGGGAGAAACATCACATAATACCTCATCTTTGAATGGCTTAATTTCGTACAACATGCGACATTGTTAGCTGACGCGAAGATCACTTCCTTGACGGAGCCATCCAATGGTCTTTGGTTGTGGGTGTTGCCTTGTTGGCAGGGCTAGCCTCTTGATGACCTCTACTAACATGAGGTTCTTTTGGATATAGCTATCAACGATGAAGTGGAGTAGAGTGCCTTTTACCCACATCTGTGAATGAAAGAGGCACTCGCCTTCCTCTGGCTCATCAGGTTCACCAGGATGGATCTTAGTGGTAGCAACGGTGGCACTGGGTTCTGCGTCAATGATCTGTTTCCCCTTTTCTGGTTCTGACTCAGAGTCGAAACCCGCATCTAATTCAAAGGCTTTTACCTCAGCCACCAATGACTTCTTTCAGTGGAAATCAACAGTGTTATGCTAGGGGCTCTTATGGAAGTCGCACCACTTCCCGGTATCTTTCTTCGTCTTCCCATTGTCCTTCTTTGCTTGTGGCTTGGACTGGTTGTCCTGAGGTTTCCCATCTTTTCTTTGTCCTTTTTTCTGTGGGTTGGGGTTTCTCTTTTCCTACTTCTATTGTGTGGGGTTCCCAGACCCAAACTACCGCGTCTTTTGTTTAAGCTCCTGCTCGATTTTGACATCATATCGATAGGTCGCGCCCAAGGATGAGATGTCCAAAAGTTCCATTTCTTTCTGGATGTATCTATGCAGAATGTTGCGGTACTTGAGAACCAAATGTCACTCAGAATATTCGATACCCAACTTGGTGTGCAAGGTATGGAAGACATTAGTGAACTCTGGCATTGTTTGGTCTATTTCCTGCCATAGTGTGGTCCATCTTGTATACAAGTCGTCATAACTTCCAACAGGGTAGTATTGTTCCTTAATAACATCCCTGAAGGAACCCCAAGTGGGTGCAACTGCAAATAATGTGGATCCCTCTATTTCCTTTTTCTCATAGAAATTCTCCCACCAATCTTTGACATGCGGGACGGCCTTGAGGAGCTCAAATGTAATCTTTTCTCTATCGAAAAAGTTGTGGACATAGAAATACCCTTCTAGAAGGTTTAACCATTTATCTACAACATCTGCATCTATTTGACCTTCAAATATAGGAATATCAAAGTTGATTTGTACCTTGAAGGGGGTGGCGCCTCCACTTGAGGTGGATGTGTCGCTTGTCGGCAACTGTCGAAGGATTTGTGCAAATTTTTCCATCATATCATTCCTCTGTCGCTCGAGGGATTCCTCAAGCAAAATTTTGAAATGATCTTTATTTTCTCCCACCATGGAAGGTTTCTTGGGTGTGCGAGAGAAGTTTTCCTCAAGAGAAACAAGCTCGAGACCCAACTCTCTATACCATCACTGCGTCAGGAACATGCATTAAAAAAATGACAAGGAGCAGACCGCTCTGATACCACTAATATGGATTTATGAGCAGATCAAAATGAAACCACATATTTATAATATTAACATAGAGACATAGTGAACAATAACGGATATACAATAAAACTTGACTTCTATTAAATAAGAAATATGTTGAAAACTGTAAAATGCAAACTGAAAACAAGCTTACTAGAATGGTGGCAGCTTATCTCTGAGAAGAGATGTGATGGCTACACTCATTCACAAGAAGATGAGTACAATGAGGCTCCGAAGTCCTTTTTACAATAAACGTGAATTCCAAAACCCTATACATCCAAAAACCTAACCCTTGGAGATAAAGCACCAAAAGTCATGTGGGCCCCATTGGGGTAAGTTAGTACATCAACTTCTCGGGTTGAACTTTTTCATATGATCTTCATTTAGGGCACACAATAGCTCGTTGGAAAGGTATTGATGAGGAGCTTCATTTAGGGGGCTCAATGAGAGTCTTTGTTTGTCGTTGAGGTGCCTGGTCGCGAAAAAAGCGTTGTTTAGGCCCTCAAAATGGCCATGGAAGTTCAGGAACCAAAAAACTGCTAAAAATAGTAAGTTGCCAAAAAATTGTATTGAGCCAGTTGGACAAGGTGGGTGGCCATCGAAATCCTCCTGGATCAGAGAGTGACATTTTTTTTTCCACAAAAAATTTCACTTTATATTCATATTGAAAATATAAACTGTTCATTACAATGTATCATCATCCGAGAGGTCCCTAATACATCTGAGAAGAGAAAGACTAGAACTAAAAATACATCCAACCAGCAAGAAAAATGCCAACAAATCCCATCCTAGCTTGGATCTCCAATAAAAGACTACCTGTAAACCCTAGTGACTCCCCACGTCACCAAACTGGCTACCATACAGACTCCCAAAAACATACTACACAAATTAGAATAGTTCTAAGAACATATGAGGGCCTTCATGGTCCCCAACACATTGAAAATATCCAATTTTCCCAGGAGGATGTAGTAGCGCCTGCTTAGACAGTGTATCTGCAGATGTATTTTCTTCTCGGAACACATGTTGAAAGGAAATAGTTTGGAAAAGTTTTATAAGATCAATAATTCTTTCCTTCCAACACTCCAAAGTAATCACCTATACGCGACCCTTTCCTCACAGCCAGTCAATGACAATCTTTGAGTCGCCCTGAACGAAAAGATCTGAAATATCAAGCCGGATAGCAAGTGTGAGAAGTGCCCACGCTCCAAACTACTCTGCTCTCGTGTTTGTCCCCGGACCGCAATTAAAATACCATTTAAAAATTATGTTCTCGTTGATCCGGATAACCCCTCATGCTCCACTATAAGACATGTTGCCACAGCTGCCCCATCAAACCATCCAGAAATGGCCCTTACCACAGACCTCATTGGCAACCTCCTCGACTTCTTTATATTTGTAGGAGGCTTAAATTATCCAATGACGGAAATAGATAAGTAGGCCACCTTATGGATATATGGCGACCCTTCCTCAAAAATAGTGTGATTCCTTTCTAACCAGATGTTCCAACAAATGTAATCCGGAAGGGAGGAAAATCGTGAGTTTAGTAATTTCCAGTTTTTAAAACACTCAAGTATGGAGTTGCTAGACCATCATCCCAAAAAATTTAAGGAAAGTTTTGTTCTTTCCCAAACTGCACTCGTAAATGGACATCCAACAAATAAATGGAAAGTAGTTTATGAGTCCTTCTTGCACAAAGAACAAAATCTCGGGCCCTCAAATCCTCTTCGTTGAAGGTTATCCCACGATAGAATTTTGTTTTCCACCACCATCCAAGTAAACAATTTTATTTTTAAAGGGCAGTCCCAGGACCAGAGTGTTTTTCTCCAACCACCGATCAAATAGACATGTTTATTTTTTTCAATAGCCTCATAAGAATTTTTAACTGTGATCCTGCCCGAGCAATCACCTCCTAACCATTTCAATTCATCCGGCCTCTGCAGTAATTGGATTCCACTGCTAATGACTGCACTTCAAAATACCTACCATTCGACTGCAAGTGCCCCTCCTAATTCCAAATCAACACTGGTGATCCAATTGAGCCTGATCAAACCCTGGCGAGGCGCTCTGCAAGCCTGATATAAAAAATATATGCCTCACTGATTTAGTACCTCTATCAAGTCTTCTAAAAAAAGAGTCGCATCCCCCAACCCTAGAATCTGATCTTTTCCAATAACTATTGAGGAACTCGAACCCAAATACCAAGTGAGCCAATGCAACAAGATGTGTAACGATATTTGTAGATATTTCCATGTCTGGGATCCTAAGGTTCCAATGACCGGGATTGTCTGAAGCCAACGCTCTACTGAGACAGAGGGAAGATATTTCGCTTTTATAACTCGGTGCCAAAGACCATCCACCATCAGATCCCGCCAAAGGGTGTCTATCGCCATGGCACGACTGAAACTAAATAATTTCCTCATCCCCCATCCCCCATACCTCTTTGGGCGAGCTATAAGTTGCCAACTACACAAATGGAAGCCCTTTCTTTTTATTTTCCCATTCCATAGAAAGTTGTAGACGACTTGACGAATTTTGTGGAGAACCGAAGAAGGTATATTTTCCAATGCCAGCCAATAAACTGGTTGGCTTTCTAAGACAGCCTTGGCAAGGACAAGTTGACCTCCCAAAGTCAACCATCTGTTACACCAATGATTGATTCTATTTTCATATTTCATTAACATCTAGTTCCAATCCTCTACTTTAAACCTGACAGCTTTCAAAATATAACCAAGATATTTAAAACCATTAGCAAGATTATTAATACTATAAGTAAAAACTGTTTTTATGGAATCCAGAACTAGTTGTTGCACACCGAACTTATAGAAGGAAGTTTTATGTGTATTTATCAACACTCCAGTTGCACTGTAGAAAATATCCAAAAGTTTTTTAATCTCCAACCATTATGTGACAGATGCTTTGGTCATAATGAGAATATCGTCCGCAAAAAGGAGGAGTATGATCTGAATGAGTCTAGTAACCTTGATACCCGTCACCAATCCTTCGCCTTGAATTTTTTTAATAGCTAAGATCGGGCCTTCCTAACTAAAATAAAGAGAAAAGGTGACAGCGGACACCCTTGTCTGAGACCTCTGTCATTATTAAAAAATTCAGTTGGTTCGCCATTTATAAGGATTGCATAAGTAGTTGTGGTAATACAGCCCATAATCCACTTGGTCGTCTGCAGCCCGAAACCACATTGTAAAAGAAGTAATCTAAGGTAATCCCAGCTTATGCAGTCATAAGCTTTCTTTAAATCAATCTTGAGGATCATAGATTGCAACTTTTTCTCCCTGATGTTATGAATACACTCCTGCACCGTTCCTATAGCATCAATAATTTGCCTACCTTTTAAAAAACCAAATTGTTCCTCAGAGATAGTGCGTGACAAGATAGGTCCAATGCGCTTGGCAATAATATTTGTTATAATCTTATAGCAGAGGTTGCATAGAGCGATCGATCGAAAGTCACCAAAGGAATCCAGCCCATTAACCTTGGGAATAAGTGCTATAAAAGTCAAATTTATGGATCTATTCACCATACCAGATAAACATGAATCTTCGACAACCTCCACTAAGTCCCCAGCAATCAAATCAAAAAAGTGTAGGAAGAACCCCATTGTCCACCCGTCAGGACCAGGACTCTTGTCCTTGGTGAAACCCCTCAGTACCTCTAGGACTTCTTCCTTCATGCACGGGTTTTCTAATTATTGAAGCTCCTCCTCTGTGGTCAATCTTGAATATAGGTGAACCAAAGCTATCTGATCCACTATCAAATAATTTGTTTCTTTATAAAAGGAGTTGAAGTGTCTCAACGCTTCTGTCTTTATAGCCTCCTGCCATGTATGAACTTGTGTTGTCTCATTCTTAACTTCCCAAAGATATTTTTTGTTCCTCCTAAAACTGGAAAACCAATGGAAGTATTTGGTGTTCTTGTCCCCCGAAAGAATCCAAGTTTCCCTACTCTTTTGACGCCATAATTCCTCCTCGACCTGTAGAATTATTTTCCTTTATGTCTCAAGTGCTAACAAGCGTGGATTAGGTTATGTAATAGAGTGATGTTCTAGACTCTCTTTTGTGAGAGAGACAATCTCTTCCTCGATCTTTTCAAGTGTCTGAAGATCGCTTTTTTTAAACCGCAATCCACTTCTTTACTCTTAGTTTTAGTCTATGAATATTCCCCACCAATCTTAATTGCGCTCCTTCTCCCAATGAATCCTGCAAAGTGCTCCACTCTTCCCGGATAAGTTTGTCAAAGGACTCATTGTTCAACAACACCGAATTAAACTTAAAAGGAAAGGAAACAGACTTGATGCCATAATCCAGCTAAAAAATCACTGGGGCGTGATTAGATATAAATGGGAGCTCCACCCATGATCTAAAAAAGGTAGATTCATTAAGTAGCATTGTTGATGCATAAACATTGTCCAATATTTTTTGTATGCCATCCACCCCAAATCTGCCATTGCGCCAAGTTGGCACTACCTCGGAAGGCTTAACATCCACTAAATGATGATTAGTAAAAAGATCTCTGAAAAAAGTCGCAAGTGGATCAATCAAGGCCGACTCCCCCCAAATTTCATCTATGCCCATAGAAAATTTTAAATCATCCGCAAGTATAAGATTACTCTGGTCCAGCAGTCCCTTTGCTTCTAGAAGCTCCCAAAATTTTCTGCGACCAGAACACGATCCATAAACATTAATTAAGCTTATCCTTCTTTTATCCGGTATATGAACACCTGTCAATAAAATACCACCTACACATAGAAAAGGTAAGAGATCAAGAACGTTCTGATTCCACGCCACCAGAAGTCCTCTCGACTTCCCCACAGAACTCATTGCACTAAACATCCAAGTAGGACATAAAGAGAACATAAACTTCCTAGCCTTTTCTTCATCAACAAGGGTCTCCTGTAGAAAAATTACATTTGGTTTTATAGAGGATAGCAACCTGCACATAGAGGGCAGTTTTAGGGGGCCTCCCACCCCTCTGATATTCAGGGTGAGGAGGATCATGATTTAGCCGTGTCCAGGGCTTTCATGCCTCTAAGCGCCCCCAAATCCCAAGATGAAGTAGAAGGTTGTTCAAAAGTCGATAGAAGAAGCTCTTGTTTCTTCCGATCACTTCTAGTTTTGATAGGAGATACTTTTGAACCCAAACCCCTCGACCATGCTAGTTTTCTCCCCTAGTCCTCCCTCCCAGAGTTCGGTTCACGCCTTATGTCACAATCCAGATTTACAAAAATTTATGATCCCTAGTAGGTTTGTAAAGGTATGGGGCGGGTCATCTCACTCAAAGAAGGAATGAGGGTATCAACCATCGAATCCAAAGTCGGTTCCGTAGTGAGGAGAGTATTAGGAGGCACTGAAACCAATGACGTTTCCAAAACAAGGAATAAAGCAGGAGAAATGGATTGGGTATTCAAATCCAGGGTGGGAGGAACCAGAGATGTAAATGGAGCAGAAACATCAGATGCAATAGAAGTCTGAGGCATGGGGGTCCTGACTTCACCAAAATTATGAGACACCTTATCCACCACATTCTCCATATTCTCAGTGATAACCCGTGAATCACTGTGTAACATGGTTGATTTCACCAAATAGTCTCGTTCCCACAACGAGAGCTTAGAAAATAAAATTGGACAGTAGGATTTCAGCTTACCTAATAGGGAGTCTGAGTCGCCTTCCAGTTTGTCTTATGTGCACATGTCCTCAAATCCGCCCATCGCTCCCAACTCCTCCTATTCTTCCTCAATGTAAGGCATATCCTTTGAACCAAAATCCAGATTCTCCTCCACATCAAAAATCCCACTCCCGACTTGGAAATATTTTCTTAAGTGACCCGTTCGTCTACAAGATGTGCAACAGAAAGGCAGACCAATATAATCTAATCGTTGCACCATAACATTCCCTCACCATTCTAGTTCAATAGTGTCCATCAAGTCGGCGTGTATTTCCACTTCTACTAAAACTCGTGCCATGAGCTTATCTAACGAGAGTAGACAAACCTCGTCAATCTTCAGGAAACAACCCAGAAGCTTTCCTATAGCCGTCAGAGCAGTTATGTTCCATAGGTTTAATGGAAAACCTGGTAGTAGAACCCAAACATGCCTAAAGCTGAAGTACTCAGTTGTTGGGTCGAAACCAGTTCGCCAACATTTCAGCATTAGACTTCCCCCTTTGTAATCCCAAAAACTATTTAGGATAATCTCTGCATCCTATGGAATCTTAAATAATAGTCCAAACCAGCCGCAAGGAAGAGTCAGATAAGTCGGCACATATCCTATAAGAGGATACCAAACCTCCTTCATCCACTCTGAAAAGGGGAGGCTACACTTAGATTTGTAAGCAAATCTACCCACTAATGCGCAAGTGAGAGATGGCATGTCTCTTCTAGACCCATGTCCATCCCTATGACAAGGCAATGACACGCCTTCTTGGGCTTCCAAGCTCTTGTTGATTTTCTATGACGGGAATCCTTACGACTCTTCGTCCTTGCAGAGAGCTCGTCGGGAAAGGTTCTGTCGAAGACCAAATATTCACCCTTTTGTTACTATTATCGAGCTTCGAAAGACCAGTGTTAAACCCCGCACCTTCTAGTGACTGGTGATGTTTAACATTCGGGCCAGCTCTACCTATTTCAGAGCCGCCTCATTGTTGTTACCAACTAGTCTTGAATGTGTAACCTTTGGACAGCATTGTGGTATTAACTCTGGGAGCGATTTTATCGAGGGTAAAAAATACTCTAATAACTGTCTCTTTCCAGTCTTAAGTTTTCACAGTTCGTCCATAGTGTTGAAGAGACCCTCCCGGTCCCAATCCTCCTCATCTGAAGTGCCCATCAAGGTGTTGATCTCATGTGCCATACCTAGAAAAATGCCACCTTATCTAAAAACTGTCATCTATGAACTAACAGTCATTTCACTTACCGTGGGTCCCTGCCTCCAGATCTCAACCAAATCAATAGTTATTAAAACTATAATAAAGGATGTCATCATACCACTCAGATAAACCTGGAGATGATACTAGTCTTACCGAAAACATGGACCCCCCAAGAAGATTGTCCAAGAAAACACCATCAGTCTGAAAATCAGTTGTTGTAAATAGCAATCTGCCAAATCTAGTGCCTCCATCCCGAGATCCCCCAAGAACAAGAGCCAAGTGGAGCCAAAAAACAGTTGAAAAACTAGTTGCTAAATATGGCTATCAGCCATAGTAATCTGCACACCAAGTTCAACTTACTACTAAAAATGTATTCCTATCCCTATCAGAGGATAACCACCCCTAACCATCAATACCTCTAATACTTATAAATGTGATAACCCCTAATCTTGCAATGCTCAAATACATACAATGAAACTTGGCGCTAGTTTGGTTGGCAGACATTAAACAAATACATACAATGAAACTTAGCACTAGTTTGATTGTAGACATTAAATATATTTATATATTCAAAAATAGAATTTACCTAAAATATTAAGTTGGACTATGAAGATTACAATTTTCAACCATATTCAGAAATAGAAGCCAAGTCGGAACTATTAGTAGTTTAGTTATTTAACCATATAATTTGTGAATGAAAAAAGGAAAATTATCAAATACTTGAACTCATTGTACTACTTTTTACATGTCAAATATCCAATGTATTCTTTAAGCTTAAAAATCACTCATCTCATTATTATCCTTAAAAATACATATAATGCTACATCATGCCCACACCATTGCCATGCAAATTTCTTGGTACTCTAGTTACCATTATAAATTATTGTTTCTGAAAACAATTATAAATTGTTGTTTCTAAAAACAATAATATATTTTCAAGAAATGGTTGAAATTAAAAAAACAATGAAGAAATGGTTGAAATTAGAAAAACAATGAATATATGTTGAGGAGCACAAAAAGGTCTACAACAAACAAGGGTTGCATGGCAACACAGTCCCTGTCGAGTTAGTTGGGAAATACATGTTGAACAATTAAACTTAATATAACTAAATGCACAAGTAATGAATATTTTTTGTCAAAGGATAATAATTGAGGGTTGTTTGTTATTAAAAATGTATAATGAACCGTAAGCTGAATGGAACTATAATATTCATAAATATAATAAATATATTATAAATATAATAATAAATAATATATTAGATAATAAATATAATATAAATATAATAATGCATAATAATAAATACATAGTACAACTTTTTATATTTAGATGTGGTGATTGATGAAATTCATTGATTATGTAATTAATTCTACATATTGAAAGATGTGAAGGGGGAAATAACACTTCAATTCTATCAACCAATTAGAAATGAGAAACACAAATATTTTTATTATATCCAAAAATATATATTTGTTTTCCTATGTTAAACATTACATTACATACATAAATTTATGGTAAAAGGTAAATTAATGTCACATCAAAAGCAAACTCATTGCTATAGTCCCATGGCACGGACTAATAATGATTTATTACACTATGATTCCCCTAAAAGGAAAACCAATATAAATTGCATATACAAAAGTCTACTTTTGAAATTTTATATCGTTTCATACGATATAGATATGGTGGAAAGTGCAAAAAGAACTTTAAAATAAAGTGGCAAAGAGAATTTTTCTGTAAAAAAAATAAAAATATAAAAATATAGTGTTTTTTTTCTTTAGAAGATCAAAGTTTATAAGAAAAATCAGAGAAGATGATTATATTGCTAAAGAATACTTAAGTGCATGATGTAACACCTTGTAAGTATATAGAAATACACTATGTTTAAGTTATTCTCATCTAGAGAAGCAATGTTTAGAAATATCGCAGTTTTTTGAAAAAATAAAATAAAATAAATAAATAAACATTTTCTGCATTGAAGTGCTATGTTTAGATCAATCTAAGAAACAAAACATCCTACTGATTTTATATACAACGAAAAATGGTAAACATCCTTGAAAATGAATTTGTTGAACATTTTAGCAAATGTTTGGCTAATGTCATTTTGATATTGTTGATAAGAGATTTTAGTTAGCTTTAGAAAATTTTGTTGCAATAGTGGGTTGCAAAACATACACCTTATCTTTGTATCTTGTTTTTCTAATGTACTTTCCAATATATGATTGTAAAAATATATTGTGTTCACTTGGCATTGTGAACAAGGATAGATTATTGCAATAGGTAATGCAAAAATGTTAAGGGTGGAAATGAAATCTTTTTAGCTCTTATGATACCTTGAATTTGCATGTTGATACAATTTCCATTAATGATAAATTTGTTGAAAAATGAAATAGGTTTTTCTAAACAATTAATTGTAGGGAAGGTGGGGTTAATGTTCAAAAAACATTAATAGTTTTACTTGAACAATGTTGCCACTAGAAAATTATAATTGTTTTTGTCATGTTATCATTTAACATGTGAATTAAAGTTCATCATCCAGTGTGTAAAGTAGAAGTTCCTTTCAGTCCATTCTACACAATGTTTTTGAACAATAACATTAGCATTCTTGCAAGCTAACTAATCCTAGACTTGAAAGTAAAAAATGTTATGAGATTGATTCAATTGTTGTTGAAGGAAAAGTAAAAATTTCATTTGTTTATATTGAAAAACACCAAATAACATATTTGTCAAGTCAGGTATGGCAGAAAATGTAACTCCACACTGTTGTGTTATTGCATTAGCTTGAAACCAAGTAAATATACAAAATGTGACTATTGGTCTTCCCCAACATGTGACTTTTTCAATCACCTACGACTCTTCATATTTACAATTTATGTTACAAGTAACGCAATCCCAAGGATTATGTTTCCAACATTCCCCCCTTTAATCCAAATGGTTGTTTGTGAGTCCAAGCATCATTCTAAACTTTTCAAATTTTTCTCTTCCAAGCGCTTTGGTGAAGATGTTTACAATTTGCTCATTTGTGGAACAATGTCTGAAGTGAATAATATTGTCCTCTACATGATATCAAATTAGGTGATACTTTGTGCTGATGTGCTTTGTTCGATCATGGAATATAGGGTTCTTGGCCAACTTGATTGAAGAAGTATTGTCCACTGGAAGAGGAGTAGAATTCACTTTTTTCTTTTGCAAATATTCAAGTTTTCCTGAGCCACACAATCTCATTCGTTTCTTCTACAGCTACCACATATTCTACATCTATTATGGAATCTGTTGGAACTGACGATGTGTGTGATCTCCAGGAGAAAGTTGTTGATCCAAGACTCACACGATAGCTTGAAGTTGACACTCCATTTTCATTATCCCCAACAAATCCTGAATCAGAATATCCAATCAAGTTGAAGTCATCCACCTTAGAGTCCTTGAGTCCAAAATCCYGAGTTCCCTTCAAGTATTTTAGARCTCTTTTTACAGCARACCAATGTCCTTCACAAGGATTTTGCATGAACCTAGAAAGAATCCCAACAATAAATRAAATGTTTGGTTTGGTGGTAGTAAGATAGATAAGGATTCCCACAAGTTGTTTGTACTTTGTTGCATCCTCAAATTCATTCCCTTCTTTTGATGTGAGTTCCAAATTTTGTTCCATTGGAGTAGAAACAAGATTACACTCAACCATGCCAAACTTGTTCAACAATTCTCCAATGTACTTCTTATGGGAGATGAATATGTACTTTGGATTTTGAATCACCTCAATGCCCAAATAGTAGTGAAGATGTCCCAAATATGTCGTCTCAAATCCTTTCTTCAACTCTTTCTTTATGGATGCAATGTAGCTTTCATTGTTCCTTGTTATCAACAAATCATCTACATATACTATAAGATATACAACAATTTTTCCATCTTTCTTGACAAACAAGGTTGCATCATCAAGATTGAAATGTTTGAAATTCAATTTCAAAATATGTTGAGTTAGCTTTTCATACCATGCTTGTGGTGATTGTTTCATGCCATATAAGTATTTGATGAGATTTCATACCTTATGTTCTTTCCCCTTCACAACAAATCCTTCTAACTGAGACATGAAAACTTTTTCTTTCAAGTCTCCATTCAAAAAATAAATCTTCACATCCATTTGATGAATTTTCCATCCATTATGTTCTACCATGGAAAATAGAGTGTGGATGGTAGCCCATTTTTTTGTGGGGAAAAAAGTCCCCTCATAATCAACACCTTCATTTTGTGCAAATCTTTTTACGACGAGCCCTGCTTTGTGCTTTTCAAGTGAGACATATGATTTGTGTTTGTTCTTGAATACCCACTTGCAACTGATAGGTTTGGTTCCAAATAGAGGGTCCACCAACTTCCATGTCCCATTCTTGATGAGATCATCATATTCCTTTTGCATTGCTTATTTACACTCATCATGAAAAGTGGCTTCTTTAAATGAATTTGGTTCAAGGTTAGTAGATAAAATCAACTCAAAATCATATGAAACATCGATGTCATCTACATCACTTGAGTTTAAATTATGTACATTACCTCCATCTTGTCTTGAGGAAATTTTGGTTCATGTATTTCCGACCTCATCAGGGTGAACACTTTCAAGTGTTTTTGTGAGCCATTTTGGTGGACGCTTCTCAGATGGTTCAAGTTACTCAATTGATTTAGATGGTGTTTAGTTTTCATCAAGATTCGGCTTTTTTATCCTCTTGATCACATCATCCAAATGAACTTTAGGTTCTAGTGAAGTGGAAAGAACTTATTCATGTGGGGGAGATGGTGATTCAAAAGGAGATTCCATAGATTGACCCAAGATAGGTATCTCCCCTTCAATATGTGGAATCTCGTCATCAAATTCATGATATGTCTTTACACAAGTGAATTTGTTTAGATGATCAAGTTGCCTCTCAACAATTTTTCCATTCTTAGAGGATTCAAGAATTATTACATCTCTGGAAAGGATGAATTTCTTGTTTGTCTCATCATAAAGACGATATCCCTTGGTGGTATTTGAGTACCCCAAGAACCTTTCCTAAGTCGCTTGACTTTCTCTCTATGCCTTATTGTTCCTTCTTCCTTCCTTGGTTGTGCCCCCCGTGTGCTCTTATATGGACTCCAAATGTCGCCTTTGTGAATCTTCACGTCATTTGGGTGTGTCGCGCCCCTTCGTGAACCATTGTGCCCAAACAAACCAAAGTGACCCTTCGCGGACCCAATGCACCCAAATGAACCTACGCGCCCATCAATTGTCGCATCTCTTGGACCGACGCGCCACTTGCCTTGTGCTCTTCCTTGTGCCATTCGACGAGACTCTCCATGGGTGTGTCGATGGAGTCATACAGCCTCTTCAACGTGCCCATGCTCGCAAGGGAAGGTGGGTCCACTCCTTGGGTGTATGCCCAATTCACCCTGTCCTTTCCTAAACGCAACCCAAGTCTCCATCAATCATTGTACGGCAAGCAAGGTGTGTGCCCCCTTGGTGTTGCACGTCACCATCATGCACCCAAGGTGCTCCTGCCCATGCCCACATGTCTTCGTTCGCCCAACCAATCACATGCCCCTTGTGTTCCCTTACCCTACTCGTCCCCAAGTCTGCCCAAGGAGCATGTGCACTCAATGAGTGTCATGAGAGACCTTACAAAAGGGATTTTGACATAGAGTTCATAGTCCATCACCAGAACCTTCAGGAACTTTGTGCAAAATGTATCCTTAGAAATTTGGAGATCACAAGAGTAAATTGTATTTACATTGAAAATTATATCAATGCATTTAATTCTTGCTTAAAAAATCCTATAAAATTCAAGTTACGACCAAGTAGCTAGGTTTTGTTATAGTTTTCAATTGTGTTGTTAGAGTTTTCAAACATAACAAATGTTAATGTCAAAATTTTAATGCATCTACACCACATTTGACACATAGCAGTCGTTCTGAAAAAGATATAAAAGATAGCATAACATTTATTTTGGAAAAAAAAAAATGATATCCACATTTAAGCATTTTTCGAATTGGGAAAAATAGTTTAAACCCTTTAAAATATAATGTTAAATATAATGTTAAGTGAATCCATGTACATAAAAAAACCAACAATCAATTCCATGTTCTTAATATCATTAAAACAACCTCTTATCGTTTCACAACTAAGAGGATATTTATTAATATATTAAAAACCATTCTTAATATCATTAAAACAAGGATATTTCTTTCTAAATGTTCTTAATATAATTAAAACAACCTCTTCTCGTTTCACAATTAAGATGATATTTCTTATTAAAGAAAAATATACACATTTTACAACTCGATGAGATGTGGAACATATCCATAAATAGACACATTTTACAACTCATTGTTAATGAGATGTGGAACATTTCCCATATTAATGAGAAGTGAACATAAACAAGAAAATGTAACTTTGAGTCTTTTTAAATATTTTATATAAAATATTTTATTTTATTTTTAAGAATTAAGTGTATTAATTGATATTAAAGTTTTTAAATGTAACTTTAAGTATTTTTAAATATTTTATTTTATTTTTAAGAATTAAGTATATTAATTGATATTAAAGTTTTTAATTGGCATTTTTAAGTTGATTTAATCTTGAATCTTTACTAATAAATTGTAAATTACTTATAAAAATTATAAGTATTTTTAAATATTTTATTTTATTTTTAAGAATTAAGTATATTAATTGATATTAAAGTTTTTAATTGGCATTTTTAAGTTGATTTAATTTTGAATCTTTACTAATAAATTGTAAATTACTTACAAAAATTACAATTGTTAACCCTTTTTCTGGTCAGTGCAGATTCAATTGAAGTATAGTGGTAAGCTATCATGTTTAATGATTTTTTTTTGGCAAGGGATAATCACCCTTATGTATAAAATTTCTTGACCTTGTTGTTGTTTATTATTGTCTTTCCATGCCCTGGTTTATTGTTTTGTTAGTTTTCTTTTGATAGATTATTATAGGGTCCATCTCCTGGTCTGCAATTGAGAGATGAGGATGATGAAACTATGACAGTTTGTCCATTATCATGATGTACATATACTTCAATTTATTTTTTATTTATATAATGATTATATTGCAATAGTTTATTGCTTATTATAATGTTATGGCATGCTTATCTTGTTGGCTACATAGAGTTGTGATGTTTATTGTTTTTTAGAGTATTAGTATGTAATGCAATGGTAATGGCATGGTTGATGGACATGGTTTTTGTGGTTATGATGATATGTTGGTCCTCATCGTTTGTTTATGATATACCTACAATCAAATGTTAGTATGTAAGCAAGCGTGAATGGTGTGTGTTAATGCCTATCTAAAGATTGCATTGCAACTTTAGGAGAATCTAAAGCATAAGTTATTACATTTTTATACTCATTGAAAGCTAAAGCCAAGACTTGTAATTTAGGCTTTCCTAACAAACTAGCACAAAGTGGAAATAATGCTAATGATATAAATTACAATGATATGCCTTGCTAGGCAACATACTTGGTTTTGATTTTGCAAAAGAATTGGTAATGGAAACACGTGGAACAAGTGTGTCACCATACCTTGCATTACACCACACTTAATCTTGAAATAAATGTCATTTAGTTGCATGGTTTTGTTTGAAGAAATCACAAACCTCTATTCAGATTTTACAGTGGATATTTGACCTCATTCCCACAAATTTATTTTCCCTAGTCACTACAAGGGAAACACCACCTAGCAGAGGTTTTTCAAAACTTTCCTAAAAAATTTCGCACTACTCTGTTTACAATGGAGGTTGCTAGCAAAGGCAAGTGGTCAGAGGTTTTAGCAAATGTCTTTTTTTTTCAATGCACCTAAACCACTATGGCACACTAGTGTGGTTTAATAATAAAAACACTAGTGCTTTGTGGCTACAAATGCACCAAAGCAACAACATGCCAAAAAGACTTCAATGCTCCAATTTGGTCAAGACTCACCAATGCTCCCTCCACATTGATCTAGTGTGTCGATGCTTCTATACTCGTGCACATCAAAGTGTCAACAACCACAATTTACATCGGTACTCCTCTTTAGTCTTGGTTAATTGGTGCTCCACATTGGTTTTGGACACTACTAGATTCGGTTACAGATTCTGACGTCATCCTAATATTAATATGTCGCAAACAACATCAGAAGAAAAATTAGAAAAACATTGCAAGTATAATGTCAGGATTCTAAAAACATGTTGTTCAAATTGTAAGTCTAACAGAATATGAGTGCCACATGGTAGACTTTAGCCCTCTAAAAAAATTAACTATTTTCAAAAGGTTGATGACACTATAATGAAACAACAACATTTTTGAGTTTTTGAAATATTTGTATTGTGATGATATGATGTTAGTATTGCAATGAATATTTTTCGGTCATGTGATGATAGGTTCTTAGTAGTATGACATTTGTGTCCCTAGTTTGTGACAATAGGGAGTTGGAATTCAGACGCCCATGCATTATAAGTCTGGAAATTGTTAGTCAAAAATCTAACATCCATAGTTTGCTTCTTGAATCTTATTTTTGTCATCTTGATGTCGATAGTTGTCGATGTAACATCAATGGGACATTGAAAGTATGACGATTGTTGGTTGGAAATCCAACATTCATATTTTGCTTGGTGAATCTTGTTTTCACCATCCCGATGCCTATAGTTTCCGGTGTAACGTCAGTAGGAAGAAAAAATCCAATGATGCTTAGTGAGAAGTCTGACATCCATTGTTTTCTCCTGACAACTTATTTTCATTGTCCCAATGCCTATACTTGTCGATGTATCACCAAAATAATACATCAAAATTTTGATATTTAAGGGAATTTTTAAAACAATGAACTATTTATAATGATAAAGGCTCCAATAAATCATCCAAATCTTCAAGATAAATAGACTCCACTAAGCTTTCCATATTTTTAACTTAATTTTAATGGTGAATCAAAAAGTAATCCGATAAATGTTAATATTGGAAAAATTATTTGAAATAGTTAAATTAATTCTAGTTTCGTTTATGTCCAAAATATTAGAGATACCATATATAATATGGAGGAAGCAATTACAGCAAAGAAAATTCTCAATATCACCTTAAATTTAGATATTTGTGAGCTAATACTAAAAGGTAAGGAAAAAATTATTAATAATTTTATTACAAATTTTAGAAATAACTCAATATCACCTTAATTGTGAGCTAATACTAAAAGGCAAAAAAAATTATTAATAATTTTATTACAAATTCTAGAAATAACTCAATATCACCCTAAATTCACATATTTGTGATCTAATACTAAAAGGCAAAGAAAAAATTATTAATAATTTTATTACAAATTGTAGAAATAATTGTTTATTGTGCAATTAGAAGTGGGAACATGTGATTCGAAATATCTAAGAATTATATAAACTATGAAGTAATTTTATCATTCCCAATTAATCTCCTCATTTCAAACACAATTGAAAGAGGTCTCGAAAGAATTGATGGATATGAGATATAACTATAAAGCTTCCCATATTAGGGAATACTATGTCCTTAGCTTATCTTGTATTTCCTTAAGTCCATTTTCTTGCATATGGGATTGAATTAAAGTGGAAATATAATTCCTTCGACTTACAGATCTTTTGTAAATTGGATATTAGAGTCATCGTTAACCTCACTAGGTGTCCTCAAGTATTGTTTGGAATGTAGGACTATGTATTGTTTGGAGTGTACGACTAAACATTGGTTTATTTATGCACAACATTTTTTTTTCAACTTAATATAGGCTCTTCTATTTACTCAAAAAAAATATTTTCTAGAGTTTGACGGAAAATGAAGTGTATCTACCTCATAATGCTAACCTATATATCCTATATATATTAAAACTTAGTTTAAACATTTTATGTTTTTGTTTATTTCTAATTATATTTTTCAATTATTTTTGTCTAACAAAAATTATTTGAATTGTAGATTTTAATTGTTAAATATATACAATATGTGTGTTTTAGAAGTTTTTCATGACGTTCAATCCATTTATATATTCAAAAATATATTTTAAGAAAAAAAAAACTATGATTTCACGAACAAATATATCTTTTAATTTAAATAATATTACTAAAAAAAAAACATAAAACATTTAAACTACTTCTATATATTAATCTCTATTTTAAACTTTGTGATGCTCCTCCAAAATATATAATTCGAAATACACTTTATAAATATTATATTATTTATTTTCCTTAAGATCTTAGTATGTTGCATTGCATACTAACTTTCTATCATTGATTTTTCTTAGGATCTTAGTATGTTTCATAGTGGGTTTTGGAATAAAGAAAATCACCCTACACGTGTCATATAGACATCATTTTACGGACGTCATTTATCATTTTTCATAGTTATATTCAAGCTTATTCCATCCTCAAACAAATTATTCTAATGTTTTTATAAAATTATATCCTATATGATACACAAAAGTAAGCATATTCCACCTTTTGAAAGTGGTTCTTGCTTGTATTAAATCATTACTTGCATAGAAATCAAGATAAGAACAACATATATAGTGTATCTCCAATTTGTATGACCTTTAGTTATTTGGATAATCATAGTTGCAATTGGTCATTACGTGCATAGAATATTAGAAAGCTACACTAAATTTAGAAGGTATTAGAATTTATTATCATTGAGTTTATATTATTATTATTATTAGATAGTTAAATTTCAATTATATTATTTTATATTCATCTTATATTTTATTGAAACATGTAGTTATACTCTATTGAAATATGTAGTTGTAAAATTTAGAAGAAAAAAAAACATAGAATACACCTCTATTGTACTAATTAAACTTTTGAAATGCAACGTGAATATCTACGTGTTATCAATCTTTCATATGTATCACCTGAGCTTGCATATATTTCAAATGATGCAGGTCTAGTTGTTTTGAAGGGCATGGTTAGTATAATTATTTTGCAAAGTTTTTTGGATTTTGTTAAGGATTTTCAATGTTCAAGTCACAATAAATAATGAAATTCTTGTCTTGGATTTAGAGTTATGTAGTTGAAACAAATCTATATGCCCAGTTCAAATGTGATTCACTTAAACTTGGAAAGGTAACCAATCTATTATGTCATGATCCTATATATTCTTATTTTCATTGTTTTGTTTTGTTTATTACCAACTTACTATCAATTTAAAGTTTTTATTTCAACATCTCTTTTGTTTTCCAGGTTACAAATTCTGGTGAAAATCCCTGAGTACTTCCTGTTGTAGGGGTTAGTCAGTTCTACCGACTAGACCTGCCAGTAAACCAGACAAGTCGACTGCAGAAGTCGGATAGAGGAGTTGATCGAACAAACAATTAGAGTCGACCGGGGAGGTAGTTAAGAACTGTAACCAATAAGTAATTGTATAGCATGTATATGTGTGTGACTATGTAATAGAGAGAGAGAGAGAGAGAGAGAGAGAGAGAGAGAGAGAGAAGAAGAAGAAGGTTGTTTTATACATATAATAAAGTGCATATTGATGTTTCTCCCATTACTTGTGTATGTTTCCATGTATGCATATATGTGCTTATATATAATGTTGTAGCATATGTTGCTTTATGTAAGGAACTACCGGTAACATTCTCCTACTTTCTCTCATACTATAACATTGGTTCCATTGCCAGTAGTTTTGAACTCAAACATGTATTAAATTAAAAGCATGTAGATGTTAAGATTGGAAGACATGCATGAATGGTGGTAGCGCAAAATCAATAATTATATCAAAAATTAGGCAAGAAGGAACTGTCTGAACATCGCAGAAGCGCATACATAGTACTTCTCAGAAACACATGAATGAAATTTCCTAGAAGTTATTCCAGAGGCACCATTTGAATATTTCACTCATCAACCTAATGCACAAAATCACTCCAGATAAACATTTGATGCTCAAAATAATAAATGGAGGAAAACAAATTTGAATGAGTGATT
Source organism: Picea sitchensis (assembly GCA_010110895.2). Classification (NCBI taxonomy): domain Eukaryota; kingdom Viridiplantae; phylum Streptophyta; class Pinopsida; order Pinales; family Pinaceae; genus Picea; species Picea sitchensis. Next base: position 111,842 of record SNQJ01S0001950.1, on the reverse strand, counting down.
TGAAAGAATCGTCAGTGTTACATTGATGAACAAGAAATCAAAGACAGAACGTCAGTCGAAACCATAAAAGATCAATTTTACATCGACTTGCATGACAATTTCCTTTGCATTGGTCCATCCTTGTTGCATAAATTTGTGCTAGAAAAGGGAGTCAGAGACATTGTCGAATACCAACCCCTTTTGGTTAATCCTCCATTGAACTCAAATTGGAAAGAAAAGCAAGAAGAGTGGGAAGAATTCCTTGAATCCAATTGCAAATATACAAGAGAAGCTTGGTAATATTTTTTGAAGAAATGAGAACAACAAGAATGAGCAAAATCGTCGACCTCGAGTAAGTTAGGTTGGCGATGGGGGGTTGGATAATCCATGAGATGATATAAGTCGAGTGAAATGCACCAAAGTTGAAAATTTCTAAAGTTGGGAGGAAGATAATTGAACCAAGAGATGCATTAGATTCAAGAGGGAAGTCTACACAACGAACGCAGATCTATAAACTCTTAACTAACATACAAAGACTGGAGTAAGATAAACAAAAAAAGAGGTGAAAAGAGTTACGAAATGAAAGGGATCCCAGAAATTCAAATCAAAATCCTCCCCAGGTGCGACAGCTCACTGGAGAAGCCATAGAGGGCGCCCTGACGGCTCCTAGGAGGAATGCAAGATTACAACTGAGTGTGGCATATAGTGGCACCCAACAAGAAATAAACAAAGTTGACAGTATGGATATTGATGATTCAGGACCCGTGATTCAACATTCTCCCACAAGAAGTCCTAGCTCGCACATTACAGACTTCATTCATCAAAGGCTTCATGTGGATACTCATCCTTCGAAGGTATGGTGCCAAACTAACAATGATGGTCATATAAGAGACACGCTTCTAATTGAAGCACAAGAGAATATCCAAAATTGACCATAGGATATATTCCTCCACATAACAGATCTCATGGGCTCTGCCACCTGCCAAATTTACTTCTCGAAGATTCTAAATCGGCAGATAGTGAAAATGAATCTCTGCAACCTTTGAGAGGACGATTCGTAGAATATATAGATAAAGGTTGTCAGACAAACAATATAATACCAAGTAGAGAACAAACGCCATTATCACTAGAATATGGTTTGACTAAATACCAACGACAGATTATATTAGTCAATTCGAACAATCATATTTTGACTCCCTGAAGTAAGATTGTGTCGACTTCTAATCAAAATCTTGGAATAATTCAAGTTCTTAAAAACCCCAAGAAATTCAAAATGGGCCTCAACCATATTCCCACATACGAAGGTGATGAATATCCCAAACGACATTGGTTCATTTGTGAGATATTTTGGGATGTAGCTGATATTACCAACAAATACAAGTAGAGGGAACAATTTGGTGTCGCGCTTCGAGCTAGGGCCCTCACCTAGTTCTTGAGTTTTACAGAAAATAAACATAGATCGAAGGCAAAGATAAAATAAATTTTTCTCACATTCTTTAAGACACAATATGTAAGCCACTTGGCTAGGAAAAAATTGAAAGAAATCAAACAAATTCCAAGTGAAACCATCTGTGAATATGATAAAATATCCAAATACTTATTAAGTCAAATTCATTATGCAATAGAAAAAAGATTGCTTGTACAATGGTATGTGGAAAGACTTCTACAAAAAATTCAAGCTCCATTACGAATGTATGGTATTCAGTCATGCAAGGATGCATTGAAAAAGGATCAGCACATAGAAATGGATGATGAAGGAGCATCAACTTCATCAACAATCGAGAAAAGATTAGAAGAAAAACTCACAGAATTACAACAGTCCATAAAAAATGTGTACATTTCACAAAACAAACTATGGTGCACAATTTTCTCTAGTGAAG